>JALJCO010002683.1:225000-260000 GCA_023101725.1 Atherinomorus stipes
TTCATTCCAGACTGAAGTGATGCTGAGGAAGAAGTGGATTAAAACGACCGATTCACCGCGGTGAAGGACCGAACTTTATAATAAAACGACACACGATTGTTTGTGGCCGGCAGACTGCGCAGTCGTGTTAGCAGGTTAGCATTAGCCAGCTCGATAACATGCCTAACTTTGTGCGGCTGAAAACACACAAGCATCTGAAAACGTCTCCTTTCTTGGCAGTCCCCAGTTGTTCCACTGGAAACGGGGAGGTACAGACCCGATTTTCAGATGTTTGTGTGTTTTAAGACGCACGATGTTAAGCACGTCAGTAAACGTTAGCTGGCTAATGCTAGCATGCTGTGAAGTGCCGGTGTCGTGCCCCACCGGGGACAAACAAACGTGTGTTTTATTATAAAGTTCGGCCCTTCACCGCGGCAAATCGATCGCTTTGATCCAGCTTTTGATCCAGTATCACTTCAGTCTAGAATGAAAACTTAAGTATGTTTGGAGTTTATCCGATTTAAACAGTATAACAGAGCAGGAACGGCTGTCGTTAACATGGCCCGGAAGAGGAAGTGTCAAAAGCCGGCAACTTCCGGTAAGCGTGATAATCCCCTATTGTTTGGCAAAGACATAGTCTGGAATCCCCCCTCCCCATGATAACTCTGGGCCCCTCCCTGGGGGCTAGGAGCCATTCTATATCGTTCAGATTATTGGTTGTATTGACTGTCCTTCAAGGTTTTCAAGAACTTAGCTTAACCCAGTCGTTCCAAAACTGGGGGTCAAGTCCCCCCAGGGGGAGCCCAGAGCTATGACAGCTATTGACAAAAAAGAAAACATGACAAGCCATATATTAAAAAATAACTTTCTTTTTTTTCAACCTGGACCTTATTTCCAGGAGTTTATACGTGCATTTACTCACCGGTAAAGTTTCTGCATCACTTTGAGTCCTCGGGGAGGTACTACGCTGAGTCGCCCTTCTGTGTGCATCCAGTGTCATGGTGGAGACGGGGCAGCTACTATATCAGACATTATCTGCAGTAAAACTCCTCAATTTCAGCAATGCTTTAAGTAGAATGAACGAACAAACGAGTACTATTGTCCTGTGAGTTCAGTTTCGTAAATTGCATTTTTGTTGTCTGGGTAGCAGCTGATCTTCTCAGCTGTACTACGGAAGCGCATTGTGAACACGCGGCCCCGAAAAGTGTGTATGACACCATGATTACTAACAGAAAGCTGAATCTGGACCCACAGGACAATAGTACTCGTTCGTTCATTCTACTGAAAGTGTTGGCAAAAATCAAGGAGTTGTGCTGCAGAAAATGTCTTATATAGAGGCTGCTCTGTTTCCACCATGATACCGATGAACACCGAAGGGCGACTCAACGTAATATCTTCCCAAGTACTCAAAGTGATGCAGAAACTTTACCGGTGAGTAAATGCACGTATAAACTCCTAGAAATAAGGTCCAGGTTGAAAAAAAAGAAAGTTATCCTTTAACATCTGACAGTATGAAACCAAACAAGTTACAACACCACTCTGTTATGTAATAGCCGAGTTTTTTCACCAAAGCAGCATCCATCTTGTCAAATGCTGAACTCCCTAGAATAAAGAAGAATTAATACTTCCCTCTGCCACTGTCATGGCGTTGACTGAAGGAACAGCCAACAAACCGATGATTCCAGACTATTTCTTTGCCAAACAATGCTATTCTATGGTACCAATAAATTCAATTCGATTCAACTTTATTTGTATAGCGTCAATTCATGACAGTGTCACCTTAACAGACAGAAAAGTTCCAGACAGATTGATAACAGCCTAGCTAGGGAAACCAACAGATTGGATCAAATCTTGACTTGACCCGGTTCAGTCCCCCATCCGGAGCAAGCACGGAGTGGTGGCGACAGTGGGAAGGAAATTTCTAAACATGGCACAGCTCTGAACATGTTTTATTGTAAGTGTTTAAAGGTTCGGTGTTGTAGAATATACAGTATTGGTGATTTTCAGATCTACCTGAGTGTGACTGATTTCAAACCAGAAGCTTTAACGCACACAGCTTACCTATGTGGGCCAGTGGAGGGAGCTTGCTAGTATACCTGCCTTTCTCCAGTACCCTCTCCCATCTATAGAGGATGGGTTCAGACCCATCAGCGGACTTGCAGCTCATCTTAACATCACCACCCTCAAAGAGGTGTCCCTCCATCCAGCACCGTGGTCTGGATGGCTTTACTGTGGAAAGACAACCAGCAAACATCTTTATTTTCATTTGTCATCCTAGTCCAGTGGTTCTCACACTGTGCTTTGTAGGGCCCCCTTTCCATTCGATGTTATAGTGTCAAGCCCCCCCATCCCGCTACCACTTGCACCCAAACATTTACCATGAGAGATATGAAAAAAATTCACTGCATTAAAGAATACGCCCATTTTTTGTTAAAAGTACAAAAACTATAGTCCTGGCTGTGCCCCCCTGACAGAGCCCTGAGCCCCCCCTGGTGGGCCCACCCCCCAGTGTGAGAACCACTGTCCTCGTCAAACCATAATAACACCATATTTGACAGATTTACAGCTGTTCAGTGATGACGGATTAACGCCTCGTATCATCTGATTGACTTTGGTGTTTACCTCAGCTGGACGGTCCTACAGTATCTCACGTGAAAGACACTTTATCACTGTTAGAAAGTTTGTGTTGCACAAGGAAATATTCAGGAAATGACCATCTGCTCAACTAGCAGTAAGGAAGGTTTGAAAGAGACTTTACAGGTAGAAAACAGGTAGCAGCGGCTGATCTAGAAAATCTTTATATGGGATCCAAAGAAGTGGTGTGAAGTCCAGACAGGGGCATTAGTACTGTAGTGTTACATGGATCACTTTTAATCTCGGCATAAAATGGGTCATGCAAACATCTTAGTTTTGTAATAATAATTGACTTTATTGCAGTTTTAATTGATTGCTTTGACCTGTTTGAGGAAACTGGCGACCTCTCAGTCTTCATCATCACCATCTCAGCAGAGCAAAAGACACCTCTTACAAATGAGTTAACCCATTCTCATTGGTTTCACACATTTTCTCCACCCTTTTGCAAAACAGTTAACACAGAAGTCATTCGCAGTCCAAACTCCATGGCTTTAGCTGTGGTAGCCAAACAGAAACCATACTGTATGTTCCAGCTCTCAGAAACTTCTTGTTCGGTATGAAATCACTGAAGCATCTGTTTGACACTTCTTCACACATGTTCAGTCACAGACTCAGGCCAATTCCAGTTCCTATCTTAACCCTCAAGCTTCTCGCCCTCAAAACCAAGTGTTAAAGGCTATTTTGTGACTTAGAAATGGGACACCCCTTAAATGCAGATGCGTCCTCAGACTGAGGGGGGGCAGCATTATGCCAAAGCAGCGTTCAGTCTTTAAATTCAGAAGAATAAGAAGAATTGACTTTATTTACATTGCCTGCCTGTTTAATCATCAGCCACCATGGACATCTTCATCTGTCACCGCAAACCACGGCTTACCGAAAGGTAAACAGCAGCGATAAGGAAAGTTACGTAGGTAACTGTGGTTCTGTGAATTCCTGAATGGCTGCCAGTCAGCTGGCCGACACGTCACCTGATTGTCGTCGTCAGGATTCGACCTGCGACGAGCGCGAGGAGACATGTCCACTTTGTTAACTGCCACTGGCAGTCATGAAGGAATGAAACAGAACTATGGTTCCATAACTCTGCAGCCACGGGAGATGACATCAGCCCGGTCGTCTTATACCGTTATCAGGACGAGCACATTATACAGGCTGTTATATGGATAAAACAACAACATTAGTGCTGAGAAAAATGACCATTTTGTAACGTTAACTAAACGATAGCAGCATGGTTTGACCGCACCGGTCGCTACTGACAAAAGATCATAAAATAAAAATTAACATTATGCAACAATGAGGTAACTGATCCAAACTAAGATAATACAATGGTTTTTGTAATATTTATACCTCCATTAACAAAGAAAATACTTAAAGGCAGGGTGGATGATGTTTTCCAGGAGCATTTATAGTATATTGATTAAAGTCTTCTTCACTCGCTGATTGCAGCCAATTAATTAAATGTTCTGACACAAAACTTAAACAAACTAATCACGTACAGCACTGGAAAAACCCCATCCAATGAAATTCATTTCACTGGATGGGGTTTCGAATGGCCTGTGCTGATTGATGGAATGATTTTCATGTCCATCAAACTCGACTGCTGTCTGTCGCGCACCAACCGTCCTCGCTCGTGCGCTCGTGACTCGCCATGAGCATCTCAGTGCAGACGAACCGAGAGAACATGGCTGCTCGCTGCTCTTATCTATGTTTGCTCTTAAAAAGAAAAAACGGATGTGGATGAAGTCATGGAGGTGTTGGTGTTTGCAGTGAGGATGTTTGACGCCGCAGAAGAAGTTGGAGGTGAGATAATTATCACTTTTAGGAAACGTGGTTCCTCTGCTGTTTACTGGGAAGCTAACGAGCTAGCCACTCGGCTGTTCTCGGTTATCTTCACCGATAACTATGAGCGCACGTGTTCCTGTGCCCTGGAGGCGTGGTTTCGGGGGGTGTATATTTTTTCAAATGTAGCTTGTTCGAACCATTTTTTCAAGATCCCCTACCCTGCCTTTGAGATTTGTAGCTCGCCTTCTTTGCTGCTGCATTCTGGGTAATCCTTACTCACAAAGGTGGTGTCGGAGAATCTCAGTATTGGGGGCGATTCAGCCTAAAAAATTTGACCCTCAACATAACGTTCTGAGAATCGGGACAGCACTTGCATTTCGCGTGAGTGCGCATTTTTGAGGTTGAGGGTTAAGACAGGAACTGGAAGTACCACTTAGGGTTGGTACTAGATATAATGTGTTGAGTAAGATAAAGGTAAAATTTTACTTTGTCCTGAATCAGAAGTTTAATTTAAGAAAAATAAAGCATGTTACAGAATTACAGCAATTCAATTAGTTTATTCCAAGATGAAAAATTAAGTTGCAACAAAGTGAAAAAAAGTTTATTTGTTATGAATTATATTTTTACTTTGTATCAAAGCAATTTCGTTGTTTTAATGTAAAAGATATATTTCCAGTAAATCAAAATTTATAGTTTCAACCAAATCATAAATTTAGTTTGAGAAAAACTAATAAATTCAGTTGTAACAGATTACAGCAATTTTTTAAAGTTGTTCCAAAGTATGATTTTTCCCAGTGTGGATGGCAGATGAGTGAGAGTAGGAGGTAGAGGGCTCAGAGGAAGAGGAGTCTAAGGAAGAGGAGTCTGTGTGCCAGGTGGAGGTGTAGCTGGAAGCGCTCAAGTTACAGATGAAATCCGGGCAACTGTGATTGATCATGTGCTAAATCAGATTCAGGTTCCGATTGTTCGCCACAATCTGAAAAAAAGAATGAATAATCAATCAAATTTGCATCCCAGCATATCTGATTCTGGATCCATCTTTTGAAAGAAGGCAAATTTGACTAAAAATGACACTGACGTGTAAGCTGCTACAGTCATTGGCTACAGTGACCAGCAGTGCCGCACTGATTCATGCTGAGTGCGGTATTTTGTTGCCCCTTGTGTAACGTGTGATTGGAAGCGCTCATACATTTGTGTGCAAGTTGTGTTGTTTGAGGGCAAAATGTGCTTTTGTTCCATATTTTAAATGTTTTGGCAGAGTTAGAGCCTTTTGCAAACAAAATGTCATTTTGACCATTGGTGCCACTGTTTAGGCTTCTGTGTTAACTGTTCACTGGAAAATGTGGATTTTGAGTCGACGGCTGCGTCAAAGCAATTAATAAAAACTGTAATCTTGGTTGAGAAATTCAGCTCTGCTGTTGACTGCTGAAAAGTGGAGCTGACAGCAGCCTCAAAAACTACCACGAGTCTCCTGTGATGGTGGCCAAAAACAAGAAGGTTGCAGATGTGTTACGAGGACGAAGGCACCAAGCAGATCAGAGTTCAAGATCAATACAGGGAGTGCAGAATTATTAGGCAAATGAGTGTTTTGACCACATCATCCTCTGTATGCATGCTGTCTTACTCCAAGCTGTATAGGCCCAAAGCTACTACCAATTAAGCATATCAGGTGATGTGCATCTCTGTAATGAGAAGGGCTGTGGTCTAATGACATCAACACCCTATATCAGGTTTATTAGGCAAACAGAATTATTGGGCAACTTCCTTTCCTTTGGTAAAATGGGTCTTAGAGGGACTTGACAGGCTCCGAAAAGTAAAAAATAGTGAGATATCTTGCAGAGGGATGCAGCACTCTTAAAATGTCCAAGCTTCTGAAGCGTGATCATCCAACAATCAAGCATTTCATTCAAAATAGTCAACAGGGTCGCAAGAAACGTGGGAAAACCAAGGCGCAAAATAACTGCCCATGAACTGAGAAAAGTCAAGTGTGCAGCTGCCAAGATGCCACTTGCCAGCAGTTTTGCTATTTTTTAGAGCTGCAACATCACTAGAGTGCCCAAAAGCACAAGGTGTGCAATACTCAGAGACATGGCCAAGGTAAGAAAGGCTGGAAAATGACCACCACTGAACAAGACACACAAGCTGAAACGTCAAGACTGGACCAAGAAATATCTCAGACTGATTTTTCTAAGGTTTTATGGACTGATGAAATGAGAGTAAGTCTTGATGGGCCAGATGGATGGGCCCGTGGCTGGATCGGTAAAGGCCAGAGAGCTCCAGTCCCACTCAGACGCCAGCAAGGTGGAGGTGGGGTACTGGTATGGGCCAGATGGATGGGCCCGTGGCTGGATCGGTAAAGGGCAGAGAGCTCCAGTCCCACTCAGACGCCAGCAAGGTGGAGGTGGGGTACTGGTATGGGCCAGATGGATGGGCCCGTGGCTGGATCGGTAAAGGCCAGAGAGCTCCAGTCCCACTCAGACGCCAGCAAGGTGGAGGTGGGGTACTGGTATGGGCTGGTATCATCAAAGATGAGCTTGTGGGGCCTTTTCGGGTTGAGGATGGAGTCAGACTCAACTCCCAGCCCTACTGCCAGTTTCTGGAAGACACCTTCTTCAAGCAGTGGTACAGGAAGAAGCCCGCATCCTTCAAGAAAAACATGATTTTCATGCAGGACAATGCTCCATCACACGCATCCAAGTACTCCACAGCGTGGCTGCAAGAAAGGGTCTAAAAGAAGAAAAACTAATGACATGGCCTCCTTGTTCACCTGATCTGAACCCCATAGAGAACCTGTGGTCCCTCATCAAATGTGAGATTTACAAGGAGGGAAAACAGTCCACCTCTCTGAACAGTGTCTGGGAGGCTGTGGTTGCTGCTGCACGCAATGTTGATGGTGAACAGATCAAAACACTGACAGGATCCATGGATGGCAGCTTTTGAGTGTCCTTGCAAAGAAAGGCGGCTATATTGGTCACTGATTTTGTATTAAAGGCCAGATTATATTGTTTGTTATTGTAGTGCTCTGTCTGTTTAAGGGAAGTGACGTAACTGAGTTATTCTGTTCCGGTCCCAGCAAGGAAAGCAAGCAGACGCGTTCGCCATTGTTTCCTGTTACGTTAATAATCCTTACCTTTGTGATCCATGTCTTCCGTCTGCTACGAGCCAGTTCAATATCCCAAGTGTTAAGTCATTGATGAAAAGTAAGTTCGCCCTAATCGGTCTCCGCCGAGTGACGTAACATTTGTTGCTTAACCAGCAGTAACCAGCGCTTGACGCCATTTCAGGCGTAAAACTGTCAGTGGTCAAACCGGCGTGGAAATGAGCGCACATCTGATCATAAAAATGATCTTATGACTGAATCCATGTGTGATTTATAAAATGTTCGTGTCTGACCAAACAACAGAATATTAGTCAGAAATGCACCGTCATCCAGCTGTTTCTCCTGAAACAGCAGCAGCGCTCACAGAAGGAGGCTGGTCGGATCTGAGCCTGACCCGGACAGGAACATAAGAAACGATAACTTTCATTAGTTAAACTAAGAAACAGTCTACCGAATGAACACTTGTACAACGTTAATGTATGGATTTATTTATAGAAACGGATCTCCTCCACTCAACTCCGTGTCTCCTGGGAGCTGCAGTTACCAGCGCGTCTGCCCTTCTGGCTGCGCATAATGTTTATAAACTAGTATTTCTGTTATTTAACTTGTCAATAAAGTCTTGACAAGTTACAGCATCGTACAGCTCCACACAGGTCAGGGTTGTGTTGCAAACTTTCTCTGAGTCTAAAGCAGCGTTTCCCGCTGGTCCGATGCACCTGCGCCTTTCTGCAGCCCGACTGTCCGTCTTCTTACAAGCAGCCGAGCTTTCTTTTCTTTATTCAGACATCAACAGTGAGATAATAAAGTCTGATTTATCTTGACATTGTTGGCGATCAGTTGTCGCCTTCATCAGAAGTTAAAACACTCTGCTGTTAAGATCATCTGGCTGGTATGACACCTGCAGCTCCTGGAGACAGAAGACAGGAGGCGATCCGTCGTTTCTATTAAGTAATCTGTACCCTAAAGTTATAGTCTATCAGTGCAGTCAGCAGACTGTTTCTTAGCTTAGCTAATGAAAGTTATTTTTTCTTCTGTCCCTGTGCGGGTCAGGCTCAGATCCGACAGTCCGGTTCAGACTTGGACCAGCCTCCGCCTGTCTGCGCTGCTGCTTCAGGGTAGAAGCAGCTGGATGAGGAGGGATTTCTGAGTAGATTATATTGTTTGGTCAGACAGGAACATTTATGAATCACACGTGGATACAACAATAAGATCATTTATATGATCAGATGTGCACTCATTTCCACGCTTGCTTGATAAACGGGACCGCTGACTTTTATACTACACCTAAAATGGCGTCTTAGCAACAAAAGTTACGTGTCTGGCAGAGATTCTGACGAGCTAATCTTTACTATGGGCATCCAGCCGAATAAGGCAGTGTTTCTGCACCAGTGAATATTCTGGAAAGTTAGAAGATAAATACATGAACCCATAAGCATATTTAAGAGCCGTAGCTTGTCTCTCTGTTGGTAATCACGGCAGTAATGTTTAGTTGTGGGCGGATGTGCTCTGCACGCGTCGCAGATATATATACCTTCTCAGGCCACAAGGTGGTGCTGTTGCCACATTTATGTTAGTTTTCTGGCCAGAACAGCCTGAGAGAGGGACTGTTGGGTGAAAACCCAGTTACTTGTTTGTTTGTGAATACGATTTAATACTTATGTCTGAACTGTGTGATTTACTGATTGGACTGGAATGAATATTCAGTATCTTTATTATGGTGATTATATTTATGTATTTACCATTTCTACTGCTCATTACTCATTGAGTTTATTTGTTATTTCAGACTGTTATAACACTGAAGAATTACACTGCTGCAATAAATAGAACTGTCCAGACAGTTAAACAAGAGACTTGCATCAGCCTCCTTCCTGTATCCTGACCGATACACCATCTTGTTTACCGTAAAATCCTCTACGAACTGGTTTTCCTAGTCGTCACCCCAACAGATTTGTTTTTGTTTGGTTTTTGAATGTCAGAAATGTAAATTTGTGAATGTTGAGCTGTTATATTGGTTTCCCTGCTGAAAATAAATAATTGAAATGGGTATATATTTGTTTATTAAGTTGCCTAATAATTCTGTTTGCCTAATACACCTGATATAGGGTGATGATGTCATTAGACCACACCCCTTCTGATTACAGAGATGCACATCACCTGATATGCTTAATTGGTAGTAGGCTTTGGGCCTATACAGCTTGGAGTAAGACAACATGCAAAGAACCAGTTTGCATGGGAGCAACTCCATGCAAACTGGTTCACCATCTCCCAGCCACAGTTGTGGATCTTCACCATCAACAACTTTTCATCACAAAAACAAAACACTGTCATGTTGGTGGCCCTCCTGGGGTTTGAAGGCTTAGCTGAAGTCCTGCAGCAACTCCTCTGATAGACACTTATGCTCAGGCTGAGAAAAACATGAGCTGAACTGATGAGCTTGGTTTGTTTTTGTGTTTGTCGGTGTGAACAGAAATGAGCATCTTCTTGTAAACAAGGCTAAAAATAAAAAACATGTTTGTGAAATTTCCTGCAATATAAACCAAAGCTCAGTGATTACAAAGATGAGAGGAAGTATGCAATAAAACATCTTGCCTTCCTTGAACTGTGGATATTTACATGGACAACAGAAGTCTGGTTAATAAGCAGTCATTGTTAAAAGCAGTTTTGTTATCTGTTTCCGACACTTTGAAAAATAGGGGGTGGGAAAATATTTCGATACACTGAAATATCGCGATATTTTCAAATGCCGATATCAAATCGATATTTAAAAACGCGGTATCGATCCATTTTCTTTACAAAATCTTGCAAGATTTCATCGTTCTGTTACAAACTCTCATGATATTTTGTGAATTCTCACGATATTTCTTTAGTCAAATAGATCGATACCACATTTTTTTTTCTTTTTTTTACTTGTCCTGTCCAGCATCGAAGCAAGCAGAATGGAAATCTGATTGCTTTATTCTGTTGAACAGTTTTGCTTTACCAAGCGGAGCTTTATGAACATAAGGCTCCACTTGATATCATGTTTATTCATTTTATTTCTTTATTTAAACATTTGTCTATTACACCATTCCATTTCATACTGCTGGGCCTGACAAGGGAGAAATGAAAGTTAACAGAGGTAATGATAGAAAGTGAAACAGAGAGAAAGGAATAAGGAAGAGGAAGAGAGAGAGGAGAGAAAACATGAATCCACTTACACAGTTCACTGGTACATCTGTACAGCGATCCCTAAACAACCAAGGTCTCTGTTGGAAAACAAAACAAGCAATCCCCTACAGGAGGACCTGCAGGTGGCTTAAATATCCTCAGATCATACAAACACACGCAGAACTACGCAGAGAAGAGGTACAACCTAGTCAGCGCAATGGGAAGTAGAGAAGAGGTACAACCTAGTCATCGCAATGGGAAGCAGTGTCACAGTGTCAACATGCATAATAAAGGGTCTCCGTGGTGATGCAGTCATGCAGATGCAGCCTCGTCTCTGCTAGGAGGAGGAAGCCTGCAAGGCTCACGACCCAGGCCCCCAGCAGCCACCCAGAGGCCCAGATCCCCAGCTACCCCCCCCCCCCCCCCCCCCCCCCAAAGAGCGGACATGCATCCCCCGAAGGGCGGCAAAAGGCGGCCCCAGCCGGAGCCCCCCGCGGTCTGGGGGCCCAGGCCCCAGCGGACCAAGACCAGCAGCTGTCGATACCACATTTTTAAATGTCAACATGATATCAGCATTTTAAAAATAGCACAACATTTCAATGTATTGATCTTTTTTCCCACCCCTAGTCTTTAGAAGTTTTATAGTCTGTAAAAACGGTTTTTGAAGAAGTCTAGTTTTTTTTTAAATTTAGAAACAGCGGGCTGATCGTTTGAATATTGTTTAAATATCGTTTAAATATCGGTGGGGTGGCCACGTGCACATTCAGTTTTAAGGCCGATATAGGCTGATACGGATAGGGGGTGATTATACTGTGCATCCATAGTTAACATGGTAGAAGTGAACTGAGGTTGTGTCTGCCACTCACCCAGAACAGTGAGGCTGATGGTACTCCAGTGGTACTGGGAACCAGTCTTGACTTTGCAGCTGTACTCGCCTGCATCCGTCAGCGACACGTCCCTGATCAACAAAGAGGCGTCGCCTTTCAAGAACTCTCCGGCGAAAACCACTCGCCCACGGTCATCTTCACTGGGGTCAAAAACCCGGCCAGCAAAGTAGGTTATCACCTGGTGGCAGAAGTTAGAGTGATGTGTGGGCAGGCTGGTGACGGGGGGGGGGGGGGGGGGGGGGGGGGGGGCGACAACAAGCAGTTAGCCTTTTTTCCATTAGACAAGGCTTTCCGTAAAATACTGCGAGCCGCGAAGCCACGTTACAAATGCCCGCATCACACCTGTTTAGCAACAAAGGAGGTCCCAACAATCTACAACGATGCTAAAGAGAAGGTAAATATTTGTTGGCTATTTGTTTGTGCGAGTTTGGTCTCTGTTATCTCGTCATTATGTCGTTAAGTGTTCTGGACTTAGAGGGTCCGTGTCAGTCAAACGTAATAAAGCAGCCACCATAGGGGATTATCACGCTTCTGTGTTCCGGTTTCCGGAACTTGGAACATTTGGCGTTTCCTCTTCCGGGCCAGTTCAACGTCCCTGCTCTGTTCCACTTCGTAAATTGAATAAACGACAAACCTTCTTAAATTTTCATGTATTTCCGACTGAAGTGATGCTAAGGAAGAAGTGGATCAAAGCGATGCGCCGCAGTGAAGGGCCGAACTTTATAATAAAACAACGTAGCACGTTTGCTTGTAGCCAGCAGACTACACCGCTAGCATTAGCAGGCTAGTGTTAGCTGACGTGCCTAACTTTGTGCGGCTGAAAACACACAAGCATCTGAAAGCGACTCCTTTCTTGGCAGTCCCCAGTTGTTCCACTGGAAACGGGGGGGTACAGAACCGATTTTCAGATGTGCATCGCTTTCAGATGCTTGTGTGTTTTCAGCCACACAAAGTTAGGCACGTCATCAAGCTGGCTAACGTTAGCCTGCTCACATCAGCTGTGTCGTCTGTCGGCTACAAACAAACGTGCTACGTTGTTTTATTATAAAGTTCGTCCCTCGCCGCGGCGAATCGATCGCTTTGATCCACTTCTTCCTTAGCATCACTTCAGTCTGGAATCAATGAAAACTTAAGTATGGTTGGCGTTCATACGATTTACAAAGTGGAACAGAGCAGGGACGGCTATTGTTAAAATGGCCGGAATTGGAAACGCCTAGATTCCGGACAGCGTGATAATCACCTATTGTTTTCCTAACTTTGTTTTTAATATACTGTACAATGTCGTGTACATAGTCACTTCAACTACAAGCTTTTACAGACTAATCTGGGTAAACGCTGTCAGTAGACGCCGTTGCTTAGGGTGACATTTCTGTACATGTGTAATTAGAACAGATGAAATTTGGGCTATTTTCTTATTAATATCGAGGGAATCTGGAAAGATGTGCACATTTCTTGGTTCGATTCCCGGCTGGGGAGGGGGTTTGAACAATTCCAACAGTTCCTTCCTGTGTGGAGTTTGCATGTTCTCCCGTGTATGCGTGGGTTTTCTCCAGGTTCTCCGGCTTCCTCCCACCATCCAAAGACATGCATGTTAGGTTAATTGGTCACCCTTAATTGTCCCTATGTATGACTGTAAGTGTGAATGGTTGTCTGTCTCTCTGTGTTGGTCCTGCGACAGACTGGCGACCTGTCCAGGTGAACCTGCCTCGCGCCTGATAATAGCTGGGATAGACTCCAGCAACCCCCGCGACCCTGAACTGGATAAGCGGTACAGAAAATGACTGACTGACAGATATATAGAATAACGGGATGAAATATGTTGAAACTGTCTTCAGTGATAAGTAGTATTCTGGCTCACTGGTAAAGGAGACCCTATGTCAAAAATCCTAAACTTTCCCTGTAAACACACTTAAAACCTCCACAAATACATAATGATGGTTGTTAAAATAAAATAAATCAGATAAACAGGAACAGATTTTTAAACAGTCTGAAGACCGTAGACCTCTCAAAGGTCTAAATGTGACACCAAGCATTTTGTGCACATGATTTAAAATGAAAAGTTATCAAAAGGTGACTTACAAAATCATTTTTTCAATGTTATTTTCCACATTTTCATGTCTCTACATACTGTATATCTGTGGCCTTCAGCATTAAAGCTGTGATTATTGTTGTGTTCAGAGTCTTCCTCCTCCTGCTGTGATCCATGTTTTTATCTTTAGAGTCGGAGCGATGGCCTACCCCTCCCCCTACGTTACTTCCAGTCTGTTGCGGGGGCGCTAGTTTCAGACGGAGTGGCAGGAAAGCCCCGTCGGACGAGTATTTGTACATTTTTACATTGGTAATGTTCAGTGTGGACCTGATGCACTACAGGGGCTTCTACATATGTTTAACATGGAAGTTGACCTTTAACATGTGGAACATGTGGAACACGTGGAACATGTGGATCATGTGGAACATGTGGAACATGTGGAACACGTGGAACATGTGGAACATGTGGACACTCACTACTCTCTTCCTGCTGGTTGGCCTCAGGAGCAGCCATTCAATGTCCAGAGTGGGGTCATCCCCCACCCACAAGCGATGGTGGCAGGGCAGTGTGGCGTTGTCCCCAACAACCCTCTTCATCTCTGTTTGGGCCCATGACAGCAGCCCCCCCAGCAGCACTGCAGAGAAACAGAGTTCACTGGTCAGACATCACATGTGCAGCTGGAGAACGCACACCGACACTCTCTGATCCGGGACATTCATTCACCTTTCCAAAATCATAGTCTTCCTCATAAATTCAGCATGAAGAACTCATAAACATCATCAGTCACTTCACAAATCCAGAGGAACAACGCGCTGCTCATTCGTGGCTCAATCTCATCTCTGAGATCAGTTTGAGCTTCTCCTCATGGTGTCATTCTGTCACCATTTGTTGCTGAATAACTTCTAACGGTAAGAGGTGAGCTTAAAAAAGAGAAAAGGCATCACTGAGACAAAGGAGGTTACGTTGAGATAACTATTTGAGCCATACTTGAGAACTGGGATAAACAGAAGAGATCTCTTCTGAAAGCTAGATTTAAAAACAACAATAACACCTTCACAAGGCGTTTGGAGGGGTGCAGAATGAAAGTACAGCATTTCCTTAAGAAATTCCATTTAGCCTGAAAATAACGGGTTTGGTGTTATGTTTACATCTACACGCCGCCATTGCAGGTTGCCAGATACGATCTCTGTGTGGCAGCAGCATGTTGGCACAGTTAGGCTGGTACAGGGAAACAGTGGAGTCGGCAGGTCAAGCAGCTGCTTCAGAGCCGGAGATGTTATCGTCTCTGAGGAGGGGTGACCTGAGAAGAACAACACCTGGAGTAAATTTAGGTGAAGACTTCACTAGACTGGCCTCGAGTTTTTATCTTCTAATTTGGCCTTATTTTGTTTATTTGTTGTGATTAATCTTTGTATTTTTTTATTTTCCCTTGAGAGACTTGATTACACCAGTGTTTGTGTGTCCTTTTGTGTATTTGTGTATTTTTACACATATGACAACACAATAGGCGCGAATGTGTAAGTATGCTAACGAGTTTATGTGCTTACATCAGTGTTTGTGTGTTCCGCATATCTATTTGGGCATTTTTACATTTCTGTGAAGCACTTTGTGCGACCATGGTCGTCGTAAGCGTGCATTACAAATAAACTTGAACTTAAACTAGAATGACCCACATAAACTAGAATGACCCGTTTTCCACGGCATTTTCCTCCTGGATCGTAAGCTAATTTTTTTGTTAACATGGCTAACGTTAGCTGTCAGTTATAAACTCCTATGCAGTGTTGGACCTACAGGCTGCTGCTCACTTGCTGCATCGGGAGCAAGGCTGGTAACCAAATGGCTGGAGTTGTCTTTCTGCCGTTGCAATTACAACCTAGAGCGAAAGATGTCTCATCTAAGTTTAGACCAAAATCCACTCGACTATAATCAGTTTCGATTTTAGCCCAAGTCTACACAATAGTTTAATCCAGGATTATTAAATACTACATTAAGAAAACAACTCTGAAAACAACAGCTGTATAAATGATGGCCAAATGTTGGATTAAAACATTTTAAGTCATTGATTGATGCACAGTGTAGTTTAGATTTGGGGTGAATTCCAATTCCTGTCTTAACCCTCAATCTCAAAAATGCGCACTCCGCGAGGTGCAAGTGCTGTCCAATTCTAAGAAAGTTAAGTTGAGGGGCAAGTTTAAGGGTTGAATCGCCCTCAATATTGAAATTCTCCGACACCAACTTGTGGGTAAGGGCTACCCAGAATGCAGCGACAAAGAAGGCGAGCTACAAATCTTAAGTATTTTCTTTGTTAATGGCGATATAAATATTATGAAAACCATTGTTTTATCTTAGTTTAGGCCCATGTTATGGATCAGTTACCTCATTGTGGCATAATATTTATTTTTATTTTACGATCTTTTGTCAATAGTGCCCGGTGCGGTCAAGCCATGCTGCTATCGTTTAAGTTAGTTAAAGGAATAGTTGCATGTGAAGATGATGGACAGAGATGATGGCGGACGTTCCACATACATGAATGGTTAGTAAGATAAAGGAAGAAACAGAACTAGCTTACTTGCGTGGGCTGATGTTTGGAAATGTCAAGTTGCATTTTACATCTATGCCCAGTTTGTGTTGCTCAGTATGTAAAAATTAAATGATGATTAGTAGTAGTTAAAATGGCAAAACTTGAAGCATTTTATCTGTAAAATGCCACATGCAGCAGTAATATTAACACATATGTGTAATAATGTTAATATACCATGGAACTGTAGAGGCTTTATTAAAAGTGGGTATCAGTAAAAGGATTTTAGAAGCTCTGACTTCTCAATAAGACATCAATATCGTCTGTGATATCGTCATCGAGGTATTTTGGAAAATATATCGTGATATCATTTTTTGGTAATATCGCCCACCCCTAGTGTGAAGGCTTGTTTTTATTTGAATTTGCATTTGTTTCTATTGTGTTGAACACTTTGTGATGCCTTTTAATGGATGAAAAGTGCTTTATAAATAAAGCTTGATTTGATTTGATTTGATTTGATTTGATTTGATTTGATTGTGAATCCAAACGTAAAAGATCTCCTTCCACTGAAAACCACTTTAAAGGAATAGTCCACCCACAGAATGATGTAACTTTATCTTCCACTTCCCCTCATGGTGAGAAAGACTCTGTAGCACTTTTCTAATATCTCAAATGCAGCCGGCGATCAGGAAGGCTTCTCGTTTCCCCCCAACTTTCATATAATGGATTTCGCCTGGGTCCGAGCCAAAAGGTCCATAAAAGTCCACAAAAACTTGTCAATATTCCTCCATACTGCTCGTCCAATGTAATCCAAGTGTCCTGAGTGGGTAGCATCCAGAGCTATACTCAAAACAACATAAAATTCTTAATAGGACTAGTTGTTAAAAAAAAAAAAAACTTTTGGAATGCGCTGCTAGGTAGCTGCAATTTGTGAAACACTCCCTTAACTTTTGTGTTTTTTTCAAATATAGTTGTCTTTTTTATCGACATTATTGTCAGATTAGGTTTTTCTTGGAGGATTTTTTATGCTGGTTTGAAGGGTGTGCAATTCGGGGAGATTTTTCCTCGTATATTTGGCTTTTTTCACTGCTTGTTATGATGTGTATCCATAGCAACGGAAAAATTGTTTACCACCGTGATCAACTGTTAAAACTCTCCCAAATCAAGATTTTCAGCGAAATAACACATCAAATCCCAGTGGAGTTAAGGAGAAACACAAGAGGATGCAGGGCAGGGGTAAGGCAGAGAGAAAAACGGTGGAGATTTAAATCGTTTCTTCCAACTGTTGTGATGGGTAACGTGAGATCGCTAGCTAACAAGATGGACCAGCTTGAAGTGCTAACAAGGTCTCAGAAAGAGTACAGAGAATGCAGTATCATGTGTTTCACCGAGACATGGCTGCATGAACACATCCCGGACTGTAATGCGTCTGTACACGGCTTCAAGACGGTCTGTGCAGACCGAAATAAACAGCTCAGCGGGAAGCGGAAGGGAGGCGGAATTGCAGTGCTGGTCAATCAGCATTGGTGCCATCCAGGACACATCACTGTCAAGGAGAAGATCTGCACAAGAGACATTGAACTGTTAGCTGTGAGTTTCCGTCCATATTATTTACCCAGAGAGTTTGCCTGTGTTATTCTGGTAGCTGTTTATATAATACCAGGAACCGCACCAGAGACAGCCTGTGATGTCATCAGCTCCGTCGTGGCTAAACTACAAACACAGCATCCAAACTCATTCATGGCGATCTCTGGAGACTTCAACAACGTCTCCCTCTCTGCTACGTTGACAACTTTCCAGCAGTTTGTCAGCTGCTCCACCAGAGAAAATAAGATGTCGGACTTATTTTATGCAAACACTATGAATGCATACAGCTCCTCTTCCCTGCCTCCTTTAGGAAGATCAGATCATAATCTGGTTCTTCTCACCTCCACCTACAAGCCCATCGTTCAGCAGCAACCAGTCATTAGGAGGACGATTAAAACCTGGTCTACTGAGGCTGAAGATGCTCTGAGAGGGTGCTTTGAGGCCACAGACTGGAATGTCCTCTGTGAACCTCATGGAGATGACATCAACACCATGACTGAGTGTGTGACAGATTACATAAACTTCTGTGTGGACAACATCGTTCCAACAAGAACAGTGAGGTGCTTCCCCAATAACAAACCCTGGATCACCAGTGACCTGAAAAAGCTTCTGAACATCAAAAAGAAAGCTTTCAGGGATGGAGACAGGGAGTTACTGAAGACCACACAAAAACAACTGAAAACACAGACTAAGAAGTGAAGGAGGACGACAGGAAGAAGTTGGAGAGCAGCTCCAGCAGAACAATGTGAGGGACGTGTGGTCGGGAATGAAGAAGATCACTGGCTTCAAGTTAAAGGGGGACCAGACTGATGGAGGTCTCGACAGAGCTAACGAACTGAACATGTTCTTCAATAGGTTCAGTTCCCCCCCTGCCGACAACCCAACATTCCACACACCCTCCATGAGCCCACAGCTTTCCTGTCCCACCTCCACTCTGTCACCCTGCACCTCAGTCATGGATCTGAACACAGCCTCATCTCCCTCCACATCAGGACATCCTGAGACCTCCTCTGTCTCCACCTCCAGCCTGACTGTCTCCTGTGACCAGGTCAAGAAACAACTAGAAAAACTGAACCGGAACAAGGCTGCAGGTCCAGATGGTGTCAGTCCCAGAGTTCTCCAGACCTGCTCAGAACAACTATGTCCGGTTCTCCAGCACCTTTTTAACACCAGCCTGAGACAGAACAGAGTACCTGTGCTGTGGAAAACATCCTGTCTTGTTCCAGTCCCTAAAAAACCACAACCAGCTGAACCAAATGACTACAGACCAGTTGCCCTGACATCTCACATCATGAAAGTCCTGGAGAGACTCTTACTGGCTCACCTCAACAAGCAAGTGAATACCTTTCAGGACCCATTACAGTTCACATATCGTAATGGGCTTGGGGTTGAAGACGCCATCATCTTCCTGCTTCAGAGAGCCCACTCTCATCTGGACCAGTCAGGCAGCACTTTGAGGGTCATGTTCTTTGATTTTTCAAGTGCATTTAATACTATTCAGCCTGCTTTGCTATGTGAGAAGCTCCATAACTTCCAGGTGGATCCTCCACAACCACCTGGATTTACGACTACCTAACAAACAGACCACAGTTTGTGAGACTGAAAGGTTGTGTGTCTGAGATGGTGGTCAGCAGCACTGGAGCACCACAAGGAACTGTACTCTCACCATTCCTCTTTCCACTGTACACCTCAGACTTCCAGTACAACTCTGATCCTGTCATCTGCAGAAATACTCTGATGACTCTGCAGTTGTGGGGTGTATTAGTGATGGACAAGAAGCCGAGTACAGGGAACTGGTCAATCAGTTTGTGAAATGGTGCAGTAACAATCAGCTCATCTTAAATACCAGCAAGACTAAAGAGATGATTGTTGACTTCAGGAAGAGCAAGAATAAGCAGCATAGTCCTGTCTACATCCTGGAAGAGGAGGTGGAGGTGGTGGAGAACTACAAATACCTGGAGTTCAGCTGGACAACAGACTCGACTGGAAATGCAACAGTGACTACATCTACAAGAAAGGTCAGAGCAGACTCTACTTCTTAAGGAAGCTGAGATCATTCAACGTCTGCACCAAGATGTTGCAGATCTTCTACAAGTCTGTTGTGGAAAGTGCAATCAGCTTTGCAGCATCTGCTGGGGCAGCAGCATCAGAATCAGACTTGAAGAAACTAAACAAGCTGATCAAGAAAGCTGGTTCTGTGCTGGGGATAACTCTGGAGCCGCTGGAGATGATCGTTCAAAAAAGAATGCTGCACAAGCTGATGAAGATGATGGAGGACACTTCCCATCCTCTCCACAACACGGTGAAGAATCAACACAGTGTGTTCAGTGGGAGGCTGCGCCAAGTTCGCTGTAGGACGGAGAGATACAGAAATTCATTCCTGCCAGCAACCATCACCCTAAAGAACAAGACTGACTGACTTTTTTTGTTTAAAAAAAAAAAAAAAAAAAAAAAAAAAAAAGTGAGCTTTTACAATACTGAATTTCCCTTCGGGGATGAATAAAGTATTTTTCATTTCATTTAATTTAATTTCATTAATTATTCCTAATATTCAGCACATCAGTTGACTGTCATTGGAGATGTCCTCTACTCTTGGGTGGGGTGGGATTTGGCAACGATCACGTAGTGCCACCAATATGCCACGTCATCAGTTGTTCATTGGGTGTTTCGGCCACTAATAACAAGACACCCTCTGTCGGGGTTGGCCCACCACAGGATGATCAGCCCCGGGTGTGTGGCGCACGGTGGCACCACGCGGTCACTAGGCAGCCCATACCACATCTTCCCGTTTCAGCCACAGCCAGTGACTGCTCCGCTCTGCTGTTGTGGCAAGTTAAGGTGCCATGACTTTAAATTTCCCTTTTCTGGGGTTTTGGGTGTATAATATGATCTGTTGTGCTCTGATGAGGTCATGTGAATGTCAGAGTGAGAATCAAAGTTCCTGTTTATGGTCTGTCAGCTTTGTCTCTCTGTTCAGAAACAGTTGAATCAGACAGCAGCTTATCATTCTACGTAGTTCTATCATTCTACGTAGTTCCATCATTCTACGTAGTTCCATCATTCTACGTAATTCTATCATTCTACGTAGTTCCATCATTCTACGTAATTCCATCATTCTACGTAGTTCCATCATTCTACGTAGTTCCATCATTCTACGTAGTTCCATCATTCTACGTAGTTCCATCATTCTACGTAGTTCCATCATTCTACGTAGTTCTCTCATTCTACGTAGTTCTATCATTCTACGTAGTTCCCTCATTCTACGTAGTTCTCTCATTCTACGTAGTTCTGTCATTCTTCGTAGTTCTATCATTCTATGTAGTTCCATCAGTCTATGTAGTTCCATCATTCTACGTAGTTCCATCATTCTACCTAATTTAATTGCTCCAATAAGAGCACACTATCAAGTAAACAGCGCCCCCCCCCCCCCCCCCCTGTCTGATTCAGCTTCGTGTATGGAGCTAGTAGTAACTTCTGTGCAGTCAGGTCTGGGTTTTCAAACAAATGGATTTAAAAGCAAACTTCTGCAGCAACAATGAGGGAGGGGGCCACAACCTTGTCATTACCTGTAAGTTTATTTATTTTCTAAATGCTGTCTTGTCTGATAAACGTAGCTCACTGTCTGAAGTGCCCATGTTGCTAGCAGTTAGCCTTTAGCAAAGTCCGACCGCAGCTTGACCTAGATTCTCCAAATAAGGTGTAGCCAATCAAAATGAAGTCAACAAGGTCTCCGGGTAAAGCTCCATATCATCACCGGACCCAACTGTGTTACTGAGGATGTGAGGTCTGGCGTTTCAAATCAATACTCCGCTGTAAAAAATGCAGTTTTTTTCTTTGGAGTATTTACATATGCAGTAATGCCAACAACATAAACTAGTTTCTAACTGGTATGTCATCACTCCTTTAATTGCCTTCCGTTGGGCCTGCCCTCTGATTCCTACCTCCTTCAGGAGCCTTGTGGTGGACCTGGCTACAAAGCTCTGCAGCCGACCTCCACAGGCCACACCTTCACATTCCAGCCCCGCCCCTCTGCTTCAGCTGCTAAGTTGGCATATCGCAGTCTCTTCCGCTCGAATGCTTCATCGATGGCATCTTCCCATGGGACTGTCAGCTCAACGATGAAGACACGCCGGCAGGATTTGGACCAGAGGACCAGGTCTGGGCGCAGGTTGGTCACTGCAATTTCCCAATCCCGGGCTATTTAGTATATTTTTAGAACAGTACTACCAGCATCTGCTGCAAGCACGCCGATACGCGTTCACGAAACTACGGAAGCCGCAGCAGACGGGATCACACGTTCTCTTTTTCTTTCTTTCTTTGTTTTAAATCCATATCAACCCCTCTTGGACCCTCTTGTGTTTGTCCCAGTTTGTCTACAGGTCGGTAGCTCTTAGCACAGTGTAAACAGTAAATTTCTTCTTCTATGCCTGAATTATCGGCAGAGTAGGCTCTGAACGCCGAGGCTTCCGTAGTTTTGTGAACGCGCATTTGCGCGCTTCGTGAAAGTACGATGTTCTACTGTTTAGTCTCTAAAAATCTACTAAATGATGGTTTCCAGTAAATTCTGGACGCTACCCACTCAGGACACTTGGATTACGTTGGACGAGCAGTATAGAGGAATATTGAAGGCAGGTAACCCCCCCTCGGCACTAGCAGTGAAGACCGCGTGACTGTAGCTGCGGAGTTGAGAAGCTAAGTCAGCTAACTGTTTTCTAGCATGGCGGAGCAAACTGCACACACAGAGCGGGGGGAGGAGCTTCCTTCATACATTCATGGGAGGGAGCCAGAGACGCCTCATAGGGAGCCGAAGTCACGCCCCTCTACTTCCGCATCATGGGACCTAAGAGACGAAAAAATATGAATGGAAGTCAATGGGGAGAAAATAATTATCTTTTGGTCCCAGTCGTTCTCTGTCCTGAATTCCAGATATGTTGGTTGTGGATTTAAATGAAAATTTTTCGTGCAAAGAAAAAATAAAATACCGCGAAGATTTTCGATAATATCAGGATTTATTTGAAGCCTCTGTGTGGACTACAGCCCTCGCCGCAAGTGATGACATCGCTCCCTGCGGCGGGTGTGAACCAGACTGGACATCATTCTATCGGCGTGATGGAAAGACTCAACATTTCCTGACTTAAAACGGTTTTCACATCTGTTCATGCTCTTTTTCCTGTTCTTGAAAAAAATAAAGTAAAAAGCGGTGATGTGCCGGAGTAAAATCACAACGGTAGCGTAATCAGGCAGCTGGTGACGCAGGTCGGTTGCGACGAGGGCTGTAGTCCACACAGAGGCTTCAAATAAATCCTGATATTATCGAAAATCTTCGCGGTATTTTATTTTTTCTTTGCACGAAAAATTTTCATTTAAATCCATAACCAACATATCTGGAATCCAGGACAGAGAACGACTGGAACCAGAAGATAATTATTTGCTCCCCATTGACTTCCATTCATATTTTTTCGTCTCTTAGGTCCCATGATGCGGAAGTAGGGGGCGTGACTTCGGCTCCCTATTGAACTGAGGTCTGAGGTTTTTTTTGTTTGTTTGTTTGTTTTTTTAAACTTTATTGACAGTTGTTCAGTATATGACAGATACATAACAGCACAAAAACAGAGCAAACAATGCTTGGGGATCAGAGAATAAGAGATTTTAGGATGTTTGTGAGACATTGTTATAAAGCAGACACAGAGCAGTGGTTTTGACGGCTTTCGTGTTTTTAGAATGTTGTATTGTTAATAAATATTGTTTGAGTTCCTTTTCAAAAATTAAGAATGAGGGTTAATGAGTAGAGAATTTAGACTTATGAATATGGTATTTTGCCAGTAATAGAATTAAGTTTCTCTTTTTGGAATAAAGTACGTATGTCACGATTGTTATTTTTCTTCTTAGTGGAGAAACAGATGTGAGCTACTTTGGTAGCAGTAGGATCTAAGTTGAAGTCAGGGATATCTGAGGCAGCACAGTTTTTAAAGAGCATCATAACACTAGCTGGGATGGCACTGAAAACCAGAGCTTCTTTTGGTGGGATTGGCATCCCATGTCTGTCTAAAAGTTCAGAGTATGACATTAAAACACCATCAGAGTTAAACAGCTGTTTTACTAAATCGATCCATGCTTAAACCAGTTTTCCAAGAATAAAGATTTGTGTTTTACAGGATGTCTTTATTGTTCCAAATGGAGTAACGGTGGGGGGAGAAGTTGTGCTTAGAAATTAGAGACCAGGACAGAAGCATTTGTTTATGGAAATTGGACAGTTTAAGGGGGACTTTAGTAGCATTGTAATTACAAAGTAATAAGAACTTGAGACCACCAACCTTTGAAAATACGTAATTTGGAATAAAGTTCCAGATTGAAGAAGGTTTCTGAGGAACTGCTTAATCCAATTTATTTTAAATGTATTGTTTAGAGTTGAAAAGTCAAAGAGGTTCAGGCCGCCGTGTTCATAAGTGTTCATTCAAACTGATTTTCTAACGTAGTGTATTCTATTTTTCCATACAAAGTTATGAAGTATTTTATCAATTGAATTTGCTGTTTGTTTATTTACTGCCAGAGACAGGGTTGCAAAGGTCACCCGGGAAACGCCCTCTGCTTCGGTTAGAAGTACCCTTCCTCTGATCGATAGATCCCTTTGGAGCCATGAATTGAATTTTTTTCTCACTTTTTCTATAACGGGGTCAAAGTTTAACGAGCATCTTGTGTCTTGATTTTTGCTGATAGATATGCCAGGATAGGTGACCGAGTCCTTTATAGGAATACCACAGATGGAGGAAGCATTACAATTTTTAAGGGCTAATAGTTCGCATTTGCTGATATTTAGGCAGAGCCCGGATGCACGGAAAAATGAGTTAATAATGACGATGGCTGGTGAAACTTGTGAGGCATCCTGTAAAAATAAAGTTGTATCGTCAGCCAGCTGACTAATGAGGATTTCTTTCTCCACTATAGTGATGCCTTTCAGGTGTTTAATTTTAATAAAATCTGAAAGTAGCTGAGCACAGAGCAGAAAGAGGTATGGGGAGACCGGACAACCCTGTCTAACACCACGCTCTAGGTTGAATCTGGGAGAGGTGCCCGCAGAGAGTTTAATTGAGCAATCAGCATTTTTATACATGGTTTTGAAATGAAATGAAATGAAAAATACTTTATTCATCCCCGAAGGGAAATTCAGTATTGTAAAAGCTCACTTTTTTTTTTTTTTTTTTTTTTTTTTTTTTAATAAATAAACAAAAAGTCAGTTAGTCTTGTTCTTTAGGGTGATGGTTGCTGGCAGGAATGAATTCCTGTATCTCTCCGTCCTACAGCGAACTTGACGCAGCCTCCCACTGAACACACTCTGTTGATTCTTCACCGTGTTGTGGAGAGGATGGGAAGTGTCCTCCATCATCTTCATCAGCTTGTGAAGCATTCTTTTTTGAACGATCAGCTCCAGCGGCTCCAGAGTTATCCCCAGCACAGAACCAGCTTTCTTGATCAGCTTGTTTAGTTTCTTCAAGTCTCTGGTTCTGATGCTGCTGCCCCAGCAGATGGCTGCAAAGCTAATTGCACTTTCTACCACAGACTTATAGAAGATATGCAACATCTTTTTGCAGACATTAAATGATTTTAGCTTCCTTAAGAAGAAGAGTCTGCTCTGACCTTTCTTGTAGATGTAGTCACAGTTGCATTTCCAATCGAGTCTGTTGTCCAGCTGAACTCCAAGGTATTTGTAGTTCTCTACCACCTCCACCTCCTCTTCCAGGATGTAGACAGGACTATGCTGCTTATTCTTGCTCCTCCTGAAGTCAACAATCATCTCTTTAGTCTTGCTGGTATTTAAGATGAGCTGATTGTTACTGCACCATTTCACAAACTGATTGACAAGTTCCCTGTATTCGGCTTCTTGTCCATCACTAATACACCCCACAACAGCAGAGTCATCAGAGTATTTCTGCAGATGACAGGATCAGAGTTGTACTGGAAGTCTGAGGTGTACAGTGTAAAGAGGAATGGTGAGAGTACAGTCCCTTGTGGTGCTCCAGTGCTGCTGACCACCATCTCAGACACACAACCTTTCAGTCTCACAAACTGTGGTCTGTTTGTGAGGTAGTCGTAAATCCAGGTGGTTGTGGAGGATCCACCTGGAAGTTATGGAGCTTCTGACATAGCAAAGCAGGCTGAATAGTATTAAATGCACTTGAAAAATCAAAGAACATGACCCTCAAAGTGCTGCCTGACTGGTCCAGATGAGAGTGGGCTCTCTGAAGCAAGAAGATGATGGCGTCTTCAACCCCAAGCCCATTACGATATGCAAACTGTAATGGGTCCTGAAAGGTGTTCACTTGCTTGTTGAGGTGAGCCAGTAAGAGTCTCTCCAGGACTTTCATGATGTGAGATGTCAGAGCAACTGGTCTGTAGTCATTTGGTTCAGCTGGTTGTGGTTTTTTAGGGACTGGAACAAGACAGGATGTCTTCCACAGCACAGGAACTCTGTTCTGTCTCAGGCTGGTGTTAAAAAGGTGCTGGAGAACCGGACATAGTTGTTCTGAGCAGGTCTTGAGAACTCTGGGACTGACACCATCTGGACCTGCAGCCTTGTTCCGGTTCAGTTTTTCTAGTTGTTTCTTGACCTGGTCACAGGAGACAGTCAGGCTGGAGGTGGAGGCAAAAGAGGTCTCAGGATGTCCTGATGTGGAGGGAGATGAGGCTGTGTTCAGGTCCATGACTGAGGTGCAGGGTGACAGAGTGGAGGTGGGACAGGAAAGCTGTGAGCTCATGGAGGGTGTGTGGAATGTTGGGTTGTCGGCAGGGGGGGAACTGAACCTATTGAAGAACATGTTCAGTTCGTTAGCTCTGTCCAGACCTCCGTCAGTCTGGTCCCCCTTTAGCTTGAAGCCAGTGATTTTCTTCATTCCCGACCATACATCCCTCACGTTGTTCTGCTGGAGCTGCTCTCCAACTTCTTCCTGTCGTCCTCCTTCACTTCTTAGTCTGTGTTTTCAGTTGTTTTTGTGTGGTCTTCAGTAACTCCCTGTCTCCATCCCTGAAAGCTTTCTTTTTGATGTTCAGCAGCTTTTTCAGGTCACTGGTGATCCAGGGTTTGTTATTGGGGAAGCACCTCACTGTTCTTGTTGGAACGATGCTGTCCACACAGAAGTTTATATAATCTGTCACACACTCAGTCATGGTGTTGATGTCATCTCCATGAGGTTCACAGAGGACATTCCAGTCTGTGGCCTCAAAGCACCCTCTCAGAGCATCTTCAGCCTCAGTAGACCAGGTTTTAATCGTCCTCCTAATGACTGGTTGCTGCTGAACGATGGGCTTGTAGGTGGAGGTGAGAAGAACCAGATTATGATCAGATCTTCCTAGAGGAGGCAGGGCAGAGGAGCTGTATGCATTCTTTGTATTTGCATAAAATAAGTCCAACATCTTATTTTCTCTGGTGGAGCAGCTGACAAACTGCTGGAAAGTTGGCAACGTAGCAGAGAGGGAGACGTTGTTGAAGTCTCCAGAGATCGCTATGAATGAGTTTGGATGCTGTGTTTGTAGTTTAGCCACGACGGAGCTGATGACATCACAGGCTGTCTCTGGTGCGGTACCTGGTATTATATAAACCGCTACCAGAATAACACAGGCAAACTCTCTGGGTAAATAATATGGACGGAAACTCACAGCTAACAGTTCAATGTCTCTTGTGCAGATCTTCTCCTTGACAGTGACGTGTCCTGGATGACACCAGCGCTGACTGACCAGCACTGCAATTCCGCCTCCCTTCCGCTTCCCGCTGAGCTGTATATTTCGGTCTGCACGGACCGTCTTGAAGCCGTGTACAGACGCATTACAGTCCGGGATGTGTTCATGCAGCCAAGTCTCGGTGAAACACATGATACTGCATTCTCTGTACTCTTTCTGAGACCTTGTTAGCACTTCGAGCTCGTCCATCTTGTTAGCTAGCGATCTCACGTTACCCATCACAACAGTTGGAAGAAACGGTTTAAATCTCCACCGTTTTTCTCTCTGCCTTACCCCTGCCCTGCATCCTCTTGTCTTTCTCCTTAACTCCACTGGGATTTGACGTGTTATTTCGCTGAAAATCTTGATTTGGGAGAGTTTTAACAGTTGATCACGGTGGTAAACAATTTTTCCGTTGCTATGGATACACATCATAACAAGCAGTGAAAAAAGCCAATATACGAGGAAAAATCTCCCGAATTGCACACCGTTGAAACCAGCATAAAAAATCCTCCAAGAAAAACCTAATCTGACGAATAATGTCGATAAAAAAGACAACTATATTAGAAAAAAACACAAAAGTTAAGGGAGAGCTTTCACAAATTGCAGCTACCTAGCAGCGCATTCCAGAATTTTTTAACAGCTTTTAACAGCTTTTTAGCTTTTTGTTTTAACAGCTGCACAGAAATAAGGGCCAAACCCAAATTTTTCTAAAGCTTGAAACATGAAATTGTGCTTGATGGTGTCAGAAGCTTTATGGAAATCTAGGAACAAAATTAAACTGTCATCATTACAGAGATCAGAATAGTCAATAAGGTTAAGAATAAGTCTGACATTATTAGATATGTGTCTATTTGTCATAAAGCTACTTTGGGATTCATCAATAATACGATTTAAAACAGTTTTCATTCTGTTTGCAAAGATTTTAGCTAAACTGAGGTCCGAGGTCCCTAGTTCCTATATGTCCGAATGAGCATAAAAACGGCCTGGTTCCGGAAAGGTTATGGGAACTCCAAAAGGTTCCTACAGTCCGAAATCACCATATGTCTTCCCAGACTACAGCTGTTCAGTCTCACAGACTTCAAAATCTCCAAGTTTGTGGCTTTAACTCAAGCAAAAGAACAACTTTACCCCCTACATATACACAAGAGTTTATTCCAGCCAACAAATCTCACATCCCAACTAATGAGACGGCTGAAGCTTGGCCACATCTGCAACTTCTTCAGCCAGAATTCGCACCTTTGCAAGACTGCAAAGTAGGATTGTTGATCGGATACAACTGTTCACAAGCTCTCCTCCCAAGAGAGATTGTGTCAGGTACAGATGACGAGCCGTATGCTCAGCGCACCGATCTTGGTTGGAGTATAGTTGGACAAACCAATCCCTGCTTAAACTATGGAGACGCGATTGGAATCAATCATCGCATTGTTGTTAAGAAGGTCATCCCAGAGCTCGAGTCCTCTGTAAAGCTTCAGAACAAAGTCCACTAGGTCAATAGAACAACGGTGAAAGATGTCACCTCTTCAGACATTATCAAAGCACTCGAAGGAGATTTCTCTGAACGAGCCATTGATAACAACCCTGTGTTGCAAGATTTACAGTTTTCTCAAAAAACGTAGTGAGAACATCAAACAAAATGAAAGCGGCCATTACGAGATGCCATGAGCGTTTCGTGACAAAAGACCCACATTACCACACAATAAAATATGTGCAATGCATCGCCTAAAGTGTCTGGATGATATGATCTCAAGAGGAGATGCAGAAAGAGTTCCTGATGGATGGTTGAATAACCGCCCTGCATGGTATATCCCACATCATGGGGTCTATCACCCGCACAAACCCGGAGAGATCAGAGTCGTGTTTGATGTCTCTGCCAAGTACCAGGACACTTCTCTCAACGACCATCTCCTAACTGGCCCCGACCTGACGAACTCATTGGTGGGCGTTCTTTGTCATTTTCGCAGAAGTTCTGTCGCATTCATGTGCGATATAGAGCGAATGTTTCACCAATTCCACATCACAAAAGAAGATCAGGACTATTTAAGGTTCCTTTGGTGGGAGAGGGGAGATTTGGAAGCAACACCATCCATTTACTGTATGAAGGTCCATCTTTTTGGAGCAGCGTCTTCTCCAGGCTGTGCCAACTCTGGCCTAAACCACCTCGCAGCCCAAGGACAAGGCCAATCCCGAGAAAACCCCATACATTTCATACAAAGAAACTTTTACGTTGACGACAGCTTGGCAAGCGTTCCAACTGAAAATGAAGCCATTCAGCTCATCAAAGACTCAAGAGAGTTATGCTCCTGAGGGATGCTGACTGCTAACTGAGGCGGTTACAGTTTCTGCAGGACTTTCATGATGTAAGATAAGGACAACTGGTCTGTAGTCATCTGGTTCTGATAGTTTATAAAGACATAAGAGGAGGACAGAGAGAGACAGAGGTAAGAGGAGGACAAAGATGGAACAGAAAGTCCAGGTATTTCCATAGATCTGCTGTTAAAGGTGTCATAAGCTGCTGTTTTACATACACAATCCTTCTTAAATTATCTTCAAATGCATTTTTAATTCTAGTTGGGTGGGACGAAAATTTAATAAGTTCATTTTAAAGACACACAACGGAACTTTCAGCAGTTTTCTCAGTGACGCGCCCCCTATCGGCAGCTAAACTAGCATCCATCTTGTGTCGTACCTGTACTGTAAGCTCACTCCAGCCAGTAAAAGACAGTCTTATCTTGACTCTTGTTCTGTCCCTTCCTCTGTTTCTTTTCCTCTCTTCCTCCGATGATGTTTCCTTGCGTTTCTTTACCGAATTCGACATGATGCGCATTCAAAACACCCGCGATGTTGATCCCTGGTTTACATCCGGTTGCTAGTGAGTGACGCGGTGCTGCAGCCAATAGTTGGCTGCAACGTCACGGTTGCGTCCCGGATGGGAATCTTACATACTGCTGTTTCTGAGCCCCGGGACGCCTCTGGGCAGTGACGGCTCGAAAATGCGCATAATGAATGTTGGTGTGACATCAAAACAAGTCAGAAACACAGATTTTTAAGGTCTAAAAGTTACGTTGTGTGTCTTTAACCTCTTTTTTATCCCCAACTTTTGTTTGTCGCAAGAACACGTACGAGAATCAGACCTGTCTGTAAGCGCGTTCACGAGGCAAACGTCAAAGCCAAAACAAAGTTTTATCAGGACAGAGCAGGTGAAGGAAATGATGTCCCAGCAGAGAAAAACGTGATAAAAACGTAACGGTGCGGTTGATGGAGAGGATCCGGAGTAAAAGGGCTGGACTCTGATGAATATAAGGAGCGGACGTCTGACGTGAAGTTAACCAAACACTGTTAGCTTCTGTAGCTACATTAGCAGCTTGTCCGCTCGTCAACCACCGTTTACTGGTCTCTGACACAAAAGATAAGAAGTTACACAGCAGCAACACTTACCGACTGCACATCCTCACTGATAAATATGATCCACTGCTCCCTGGTCGCGCTGTCCCTTCTGTCCACTCAGGCCGACCACGAGCATCTGTAAGGCGGACACGCTTCTGCGCAGGAGCCGGTGAAAAGCAGAGTTCATAACAAAGACGCTAGCTTAGCAGCTCGCTCGCAGCCTCTCTAGTTCACGTCATAACAGCTGGTCATAACTCCTCCGTGGCAGGTAATCAGCTGCTTTTAGGTGGCGCTAAAGAGGCTATCTTAGCAGGCCGAGGCGATTGACGTCAACGCCAGAGGCGGGTCCAAATCGCGTGCTGTGGAGTGCGCGCTCTTGTGGCTGATTCTGGGAAGAAGAGAGAGCTCAAGCTGAAAAACGAAGCCACTTTCACTTTCAGGAGTTTCTGGCACTTTTTTACTCAATTCCTACCCCAATACACATGTTTTAACATGAAAAAGTGGGATTTCCGGGTGATGACTCCTTTAAGTTTGACCACAATGTAGTATCTTCATGTTGCTGCCAGCTGAGAAATGTTGTTTTACAACAGTGTGGTGTAAAGTCTGTATGATGGACATTATATACTGTACAACGTCCTTTTGGTTGCGTTTGGAGGGGCCCTTCAAGACTTTGTGCCCAGGGGCCCCTGCTTCTTTAATCCGGGCTTGGTGAAGGGTCATATGTGATCTGGGTAGAAAGCTCTCTACCTCGGCTCTGACTGAATGAAACATGTTTATCATACATTTCTGTCACATTAAACCACACAGTCAGTTCACATTTCTGTTGACTTCTGGAGATTTCAGTCTCTTCAGCATGATGGAGACAGAAATCATAAACACATGATGACACGTGTTCATGGCCACGCATGTGCACGGCCTACATGGAGCTGCAGTGGCATTAAAACAACAAAAATGACCTGGTTCTGGACTCACTGAAGCAGCGCTCAAGTTTCAGGTTTATTATTTATATCGTCCTTTCCAGATCCCAGTGGACTCACAGAGCTTCACAGCAGAGGCAACAGAGAAAGAGACGCCGAAGTTAAACGTCAGAAAATGCAAAGTTAAATGGCAAATTAAGTCATTAAGAGCTATAAAACAACAACGATGAACACGGAATCAGAACGGGCTACTCGGGGGCGCGCAGGGTGTAAATAAAAAGTTAGACAAAAAAAGGGGGGCTTTATCTTTGATTTAAAAGAGCCCAGTTCAGCAGTGAGACGAATGCCAGGAGACAGCGAGGTCCGTGCTCTCAGGCCAGCAGCTGAGAACGAGCGGTCGCCCCATGGGGCGCTCAGCCATTGCAGGGGGTCGCCAACACCAACATATGTTGTGTTGGGGGTCTTTGGGAACCACTAGTGTCCATTTAGAGGCTTCTTCAGGTCACAGAAAGGTTGAGGAGGTCATTTCTGCAGCAAACATGAACAACAGGAGCTTCTTTGGGAATAATAAAGCTTTCTCCGTATGTCAGAGGGACAGCAGGCGTGTCATCTGTCAGCAGGGAGGACTGGTGGTTGGTGTTGATTACAGTTTGGCTCTTTTAGCTCCAAAGGTGTTGTAGGTTGTAACAGAAGGTGATAAATATGATGAAGAGGACCATCCTGAGGACGAAGAGAGACAGAAGGCAAGGGAAGATCTTTATAAGATGCTTGGAGACAAGAGCCATCTCCTCCTGTTTGTTCCCCTTCATGTCACACCGCTCATGAACACACCACCCACTGCTCCAATGTCAAATGACTCCCTGAGCACAAGCGTGTTCACTGCAGTTTAACATTATTGATGCTGACAGACTGTCACATCTCCAGCAGGAGAAACTCCTCCTCCTCTCCGGGGACCAGACGCATCAAACTGTGCTGTTTGATAAATAAAACTGTCTTCACACAGATGTGTGCACATTCATTCTTCTCAAAGGAAAAGCTTCTCTTTCACCCTGAAACTACATGTACAAACCCGATTCCCAGTTCCAGCTCATATAAAGACGTGACCGGAGCATGTGGAGCAGCAACAGCTGGAAGAAAAGCCTCTCCAGTCTGAAACAGAGATCATCAGGAAGCATGCAGATAATCTGGCAGCAGCAAACGCAAACGAGTGAATGAATGAGTGAGAGTACATGATAAAAACTACTAATCAGCAAAAACCTTATTGGTAAGAATTAGGGATGTAACAATAATCGATCAACAGATAAACCGGGATAGAATTCCCTGTATCCCCGTTCAGATTGTAATGATGGTAAACGGTGATTGTGATTCTGGTTCTGGTAAAACCTCCCAGTGATGCTCATCAGCAGCAAAAGCAGCATCAGTCCCTCACACACAGTTTCCATGTTTGTCCTCTGAAACATGGAGGAAGGACCACATGGAAGCTCTGCACATGTTTCCCTCTAAAAGGACAAAGTCTGACGTCTGGATGTTTTTAAAGATGCTGGGAGGAAACAATGTTTCTGCCACATTTAATCTGGTCGTGTTGCTGTGAGATGAACATGTGATTCTACTACGGTAATGAAACAGTTAAAGTTTCCTTTCTGGACCAGTTCTTCTGAAACCTGTCAGACTAGATCAGGTCTGGATCAGGACTGGATCAGGTCTGGATCAGGTCTGGATCAGGACTGGATCAGGTCTGGATCAGGTCTGGATCAGGACTGGATCAGGTCTGGATCAGGACTGGATCAGGATGGATCAGATCTGGATCAGGTCTGGATCAAGTCTGGATCAGGTCTGGATCAGGACTGGATCAGGTCTGGATCAGGACTGGATCAGGTCTGGATCAGGTCTGGATCAGGTCTGGATCAGGTCTGGATCAGGTCTGGATCAGGATGGATCAGATCTGGATCAGGTCTGGATCAAGTCTGGATCAGGTCTGGATCAAGTCTGGATCAGGTCTGGATCAGGACTGGATCAGGTCTGGATCAGGTCTGGATCAGGTCTGGATCAGGTCTGGATCAGGATGGATCAGATCTGGATCAGGTCTGGATCAAGTCTGGATCAGGTCTGGATCAGGACTGGATCAGGTCTGGATCAGGACTGGATCAGGTCTGGATCAGGTCTGGATCAGGTCTGGATCAGGTCTGGATCAGGACTGGATCAGGTCTGGATCAGGATGGATCAGATCTGAGCTCTGAATGTGAAGAAAAGTGTTCTTGGTTCTGATCTACAATAATCACACTTAGAAACAGGTACGAGACAGGATCATTTCTGTACCTGCAGGTACGTTTGTTACAAATGTTCTCTCAAAAGTACAATATTGGTCTTTATGAGGCCAGAAGTACCTATATACTATGAAAAAGGCTCCAAAGTAATATAAAGTACACATTTGTACCATTCCAACCCTAAGGGTACCTGCAGCATTGAAAAATGTGTGTAGCTTGTACAACAACTATAAATAGCAGTACGTCTAAACAGTAGTATAATTATAGTTATTATATTATGATTTTCATAATAATCATAGTAATAATTATATGTATAATTATATATGTGTTTGGCCTAATATTTCTATAATAATTATTCATTTATTATTAGCATCTTTGATTGTTGTCATAATCTCTATTTTATTGACTTTTATTCATCATCTTTAATTGGTTTAATTGTACTTTATTAACTCATACAGCTTGATAAGGTACAAAAATGGACCATGAAGGTACAGAAATGTCTTTCAGAAAGGAACCCCCCCAGCAACAAGCTTTGGACCCTTTTACGTACAAATTGGTACCTCTGTGTTTGAGTGTGTGATATATATGAGATGGTCCGGGGGGGATCCTGCAGCCACCTATAAATGTAAGGCTGGAAAACTGCCAAAATCTTCATAAATTAAATTAAATTAAAAATATCTCAATAAAAGGATAAAATCTTTTATGGTGGATACAAAAGCAGCCATATGCCAAAAAACAACGTCAATTTCAGAATTTTAAAACAGTACCTGTAACAATTTTGTTTCTGGACACCTGAACAAAACAAAAATAGTAAAAGTAAGGCTTCAAAAGTATCAGAAAGTGGCAACACGATAATGACCTTTCCACCAATCGGATCGGCCGATATTTCACAGTTTTTCCACATTTTCTGATCGGTCCTTAACTCTTCATTTACCGATCCGATCAATGACGTCATCGTCACTTTGAATCTGCTCCGGTAAAACTCTCATTTACACCAATTAAACTTAGAAAACAAACAAACAAAGCAGAATCGACACGTCTCTCTAGCGTGTGTTTTATGT
>JALJCO010002683.1:265000-323055 GCA_023101725.1 Atherinomorus stipes
CACAAAGTAATATTTGCTCCTTTGTAAATAAGAATCTAACTCATTTGAGGTATTAAATTTAATATTTAATAATTCATTCATGAATTTGTATGTTTGTATTTCAGTCTCACAGTACTTCTCATATGTCTTAAACATCTACTGGGTGTTTACTGAGGAACCTGTTAATCTATCTGCCAAACAAGAAGTCACGAGAAGTTCCAGTTAAGGCAGAATATCTGTTTTAATAAGATGAAAATAAAGAAGTTTGTCTGTTTTGGCTGGTTCATAGGTGGGTTTATTCTCATTTATCATTACCGAGGCGACCTGCTCAGGATATCCTGATATTTATTTTTGGCCATTATCGCCCAGCCGCACTGCTACTGCAACGCTGTCCTGAGGGAACCAGAACTCAGGATCAGTGAACTTTCATCTCACCTGATTTTTCATGCTGAAACAGTAAAATCTGCTGATTCAGAGCTTTGTAAAAAACTTCAGTTAAACTGGGACACGTCACATCATCCATCACCTCTAAACTCACTGGATCAAAGTACCACCGTACAAGATCACTTCTTCTTCACACCTTTTAGCATCATCTTATGTTGTATTATACAACATATTATTATAATATTGTTATAGATATTAAAAACGGGTGTTTTGCATCCTTAAATGTGATTGGCTAAGCAGCTTTCCATCCTTTGGTGTGTTACAGCGTAACCCACACGTAGATAGTGTAGATTCGACACGTAGATTACACAGATGTAGCGTTGCCTAGAAACCAGTTGCTCTGTGCTCAACCCACTCGTTGGATTACATTTGTTTCAAGACTGTAGTAGATTTTGGGGTGAACTGTGATTTTCTGGGGGGTCTAGACTGGACGCCATCTTTCTCTCCCTCCCCATCACCCCTGTTGCTGTGAGCATCCTCCACACTGACTGGGCAGGAATCCTCTGCATTCTCTGCAGACCACATCTGGCCTGAAGGATGACTCGGGGGAAGTGCAGTCTTCCCCCCAGGTCTACCTTCATGACCCCTGATGGGGCTTTTTGCAGCAGATTGCTTCCTGCTGTTGCTGTAGTTGGTGGCTTTTGTCCCTCCCTTACAAAGCTGATCGATTGTATTGATCTCCCATGTGGGGGCGTTTCTCGAGTCTCTCCTGTTCCAGCAAGTATCACGAGCACCTTATCGTGCCGCCACCTGTACCTGCCTTAGGAAAGTGCTGTTTTACACCCTGACAGGACGTGTGCCGAGTAGGGCTGGGCGATCTATCGATATGAAATATATATATATATATATATATATATATATATATATATATATATATATATATATATATATATATATACATACACTGCCTGGCCAAAAAAAAAGTCTCCACCTGGATTTAACTAAGCAAACAGGTACGAGCCTCCTATTGGATAATTACTGCATGGGCGATTATCTTTCAGCTGCAACAAGTTATTTAACCCCCAACTGGTGCAATGAGTTGCTTCTCATTTCCTAAACAACCATGTGGAAAGACACATCCGTGGTCGTGGAGAAGATGTTAGTCTGTCTGAGAAGGGTCAAATCATTGGCATGAAGAGGTGAAAACATCTAAGGAGATGCAGAAACTACTAAAACTGGGTTCAGACGCATTCTGAAAAACTGGAAGGATAGTGGACCATCGTCTTCCAGGAAGAAATGTGGCCGGAAAGGCAGATGAAGCGATGCAGCATCACGCCTAGTGCTACTGTATGAGCCTGTGGGGGCAGTGTGATGATCTGGGGTTGCTGCAGTTGCTCAGGTCCAGGTTCAGCAACAGTATGAGCTCAGATAATGAGGTCAGCTGATACCTGAATATACTGAATGAGCAGCTTATTCCATCAATGGATGTTTCTTTCCTGATGGCACGGCCATATTCCAAGATGACCGTGCCAGAATTTATCGGGCTCAGATTGTGAAAGATGGTTCAGGGATCATCAGACATCATTTTCACACATGGATTGGCCCCCACAGAGTCCAGACCTGAACCCCATTGAGAATCTTTGGGATGTGATAGAGAAGTTGTTTTTCTTCGATTTGATCTCACCACACGTTTAAGTGATCGCCGATCACGATCATTCAGGATTTTTTTCCAGCCACATTTCTTCCTGGAAGACGATGGTCCACTATCCTTCCAGTTTTTCAGAATGCGTTGGACTGTTCTGAACCCAGTTTTAGTAGTTTCTGCATCTCCTTAGATGTTTTCACCTCTTGATGCCAATGATCTGACCCTTCTCAGACAGACTAACATCTTCTCCACGACCACGGATGTGTCTTTCCACATGGTTGTTTAGGAAATGAGAAGCAAGTCATTGCACCAGTTGGGGTTAAATAACTTGTTGCCAGCTGAAAGATAATCGCCCATGCAGTAATTATCCAATAGGAGGCTCGTACCTATTTGCTTAGTTAAATCCAGGTGGCCACTTTTGTTTTGGCCAGGCAGTGTGTATGGATTCACATATTATTTGTCTAACTGGCTTAACGAATTCGTCTATGACTTCAGGAATCAGTCGATAACTTCAGGAATTAGTCAGTGACTTCAAGAATCAGTCGGTGACTTCAGGAATTAGTCAGTGACTTCAAGAATCAGTCGGTGACTTCAGGAATTAGTCAGTGACTTCAAGAATCAGTCGGTGACTTCAGGAATTAGTCAGTGACTTCAAGAATCAGTCGATGACTTCAGGAATTAGTCAGTGACTTCAGGAATTAGTCAGTGGCTTCAGGAATCAGTAGATGACTTCAGGAATTAGTCAGTTACTTCAGGCATCACCTGCAGCACCGTCATTGATATCTGTAACTGCAGTTATTAATGCTGCATATGATGCCAGTGTGCATGCAGACCACGGCTCTGTGGAGACTCCGCTCCAGCTGCTGCTGTGACGGTGACTTCAGGAATTAGTCAGTGACCTCAGGAGCGGCTCTGTGGAGACTCCAGCTGCTGCTGTGACGGTGACTTCAGGAATTAGTCGGTGACCTCAGGAGCGGCTCTGTGGAGACTCCAGCTGCTGCTGTGACGGTGACTTCAGGAATTAGTCGGTGACCTCAGGAGCGGCTCTGTGGAGACTCCGCTCCAGCTGCTGCTGTGACGGTGACTGACTGTATTTCTGCTTCAGTCAGAGATCCTGAGATTCAGACATGAATCTAACATGTTTCAGACCAGTTACATTCATACATGGAGGAGATTAGATTTCCTGTTACAGGAGATTTTAGTAACAACTATTAAGTTAGTTTGTGAAGTTGTGAAGTTCATCTGCTGTAAAAGCACATAAAAAAATGAATGCCGGGGGGGTTGAATCAGGGTGTTTCCAACACGTTTGCACCTGCTGTCATTTGAACTTTCAACTTTAGTCAATCACCCGCACACCGTGGTTCAGCCACTCATGCAAATTCTGGATTGGACATGCAAATTACTACATGCACATTTGGATCTGAGTAGATGTGGCCCAAAAAGTGCAAATATATAACCTAGTTAATGGTTGGTAGGTCCCCATTAATGTCTCAAACAACAAACATGTTTGATCGAGCATCTCCACATGCTCTCTCTCTAAGTGTCCATTATTTTACTGGAGAAATGAAGATTGTGCCATGACGTTTAATTTAATGCATTGCAAAGCAGTTGTCATTTAATAAACATCTGCTACAGTTAAAACCAACTTTGTGGTTGCAAGCCTGAGCTGACTTTTTTGTTTTACCTTGTAGGCTAGTGTGTGCATGAGTATTTTGTCCTGCTTTGCTCAAAAAGGCATATACGTAATGATGTTGCAACAGCTCAAATCTTGTATATTGTGATTAAAATGTAATCAGTTGGGTTATAAAATGTATGTTAGCCCTCCCACGTAGCGTCGCCACAAGCTGTCCCTGTGTATTCCTGACTGGAAAACATTCCAGACAGCTGTCAGTCATTCCAGGAGTGGACATCCCTGCAAGTTCAGCTGAAGTTCAGGTCATGAAAGACTCTCCAGGCCTCAGTTAGCATGAAGCTCATGGCAGTCCGTTCTCTCTGTGAGGAACACGGCAGCACGGCTGGTAAAGCTGCATCTGAACAGACAGGATGGAACGACGTCCTTCAGACCACAGCGGAAATGTTTGCTTAGAATAAAGAAAAATAAATTGTGAATGTAGAGAGGTCAAATGCGGAGTTCCACAAGGGTCTGTTATAGGGGCCTTTGCTTTTCCTTTTGTTTATTAATGACATTTGTGAATCATCTAATATGCAAATTTTTTTGTTGTTTGCTGATGATACAAGTATTTATTACTCAGGGAACAATTTGTTGGAAATAACAGAAAGAATAGGTGAAGAAATGATAAAAGTAAGAAACTGGTTCACAGACAGTAAGTTATCCTTAAACTGGGATAAAACAAACTACATGATTTTTGGAAACAAGAGACACAAGGACAATGTGAAATTTGTATTTATTTAAAGGTAGAGTCCGAAGTCCCTCCAGCGTTTCTGTTTGCAAACAACAGTAGTCAAACTTAGCGTTCCTCCCTCTCAGGCTAATAGCCACCTCGTTCTAGCTAGCTTATTTAACTTCAAGCTTCTCCTTCAGAGCTCAGAAGCGGCTACAAACCAAACTATGATTAACCTGGTTTTCCAAACTGCATTATCTGAAGCTCTTACCTTTTCTCCGGTGCATCCACGGTGTTTCCTTTCTTTCTTTCTTTCTTTCTTTCTTTCTTTCTTTCTTTCTTTCTTTCTTTCTTTCTTTTTTCCTTCTAGAGTTGGAGTGACTGGCGTCTGCTCTAGTCATGAGCTTATTCCCACACAGCATCATGCTCTTAGCTCTGTCATTGGCTGCTGATATAACCAGAAATCTCCACCCAGAAACGTCCTGAACGCACCAAAACAAAGCTAAAGAGCGAATTACAGGCAGGGAGAGAGAGATGCGTTCAAACGCACCACGGCACGCGAGTAAAGGCCCAAAGGCGGGTTTGAGACGGATTTCCACTTGCACAAGTCTAACGTTTATTTTCAGGCGGGGAACGTCGGACTTTACCTTTAAAATAAAGGACTTGTTGGACTGTAGTTTGTTGCGCATGCTGTACTGTTCAATGATTCTCCCATACTTTGGTTACTGTTCTGAAGTCTGGGGAAACACTTACAGCTGCACAACTAAGCCATTGTATTTGCTGCAAAAAAGGGCAATTAGAATTATTAACAAGGAAGGTTACAGAGTGCACACACTCAAAAATACTAATTTGTACCTAAAAGGGTCCAAAGCTTGTTGCTGGGGGGGTTCCTTTCTGAAAGACATTTCCGTACCTTCATGGTCCATTTTTGTACCTTATCAAGCTGTATGAGTTAATAAAGTACAATTAAACCAATTAAAGATGATGAATAAAAGTCAATAAAATAGAGATTATGACAACAATCAAAGATGCTAATAATAAATGAATAATTATTATAGAAATATTAGGCCAAACACATATATAATTATACATATAATTATTACTATGATTATTATGAAAATCATAATATAATAACTATAATTATACTACTGATTAGAAGTACTGCTATTCATAGTTATTGTACAAGCTACACACATGTTTCAATGCTGCAGGTACCCTTAGGGTTGGAATGGTACAAATGTGTACTTTATATTACTTTGGAGCCTTTTTCATAGTATATAGGTACTTCTGGCCTCATAAAGACCAATATTGTACTTTTGAGAGAACATTTGTAACACATTTACCTACAGGTATATGGGATAAATCTTGTGCCACCACAGAGCGAATATGAATTCTTTATGTTTGAATTTGAATCATTCAATTTGAACATGAACATGCCGGTTTGAATAATTGCTTTAAAAAATTGAATCTGAATTACCTCATTTGATATTGAATCTTCAGTTCTCAATTTCAAATTCAGTTTTTAAATTCAAATTCAATTTTCAATTTCAAATTCAGTTTTTAAATTCAAATTCAGTTCTCAAATTCAAACTTTTGTGCCACACATCCGGGACCTGGCGACAGCCAGATGTAGTTGATCGCAGATGGCGTTAACCTCAGTCTTACCAAGGGCTACCAGCAGGGGGAGGGAGAGGGGGAAAGCAACGGGGGAGAGAGACACCCACACACAGAGAAGAGCGAGCGAGGAGCGAGGTGTGGGCATAAAGACTAGAAGCAGCACTGGGAGCAGACGAGCCGTGGGGCCGCCATCTTGCACCGGTCACCAGCTCAGGTAGCAGCGACTGTGGATGAACGATACCAGAGCTGTGCAGCGTTTTCTTGCTGCGATCGGCGGAACATCGAAAGCAGCAACTGGGAATTACTGTTCACGAGTAACCCTGAACATCAGTGTTAGTTATATTTAGTGTTAAAATCGGTCTCTCCTGGATTAGCAACATTTGTTGCTAAGCCGACTGTCTCGTACAGATCTGGGCATGAAAAAGTTTCCCTTTCAGCCGACTGCCAGCCACTTACCAGCCACTTACCAGCGACTAGTCTGCTAATTCAATTGCACAGAGGAACGCCTGTGTGCTCAGGGGAAACGATTTCAGAGCATGTATGAACGCCCAGAACAAGCACGTTTCCACACGCCAAGTTTGGACACCGTGCGTGATGATTCGCGGGACAAGTCGTTCAGCCAGTGATAGTGCAGTAATGGTGCACTATTACTGCACCACTTTTGGCAGAAAAAGGAGGAACTTTTTCATGCCCAGATCTGTACCTCTATTTTGGAGTGTGTAGAAGGACCATCATTCTGTGGGTGTACTATCCCTTTAAAGACAATCTGAAGTCTTGTCCACATGCAGCAGGGTATCACATAAACAAATATTTTTCGTAAGATTTAGTTCACATGAAAACGCAGATTTTTAGCATTAAAAACTTAATTCCCAAAGATCCACATTCCATTTGTCTGAAGCATTTTTCCTCCATTTCAGCAGCTGTAAGATTTGTTTCCTCTCTAAACTGCCGCTGTAGCTTCTGATGCCTCGTTGTTTCTGTCTGGGCAGCTTTTCGCGAATTGTATTGATATAAATTTACACACACACACACACACACACACACACACACACACACACACACACACACACGCACGCACGCGCGCACACGCACGCGCGCGCTCACACACACACGCACACACACATTACCACACAAAAGTTTTTTTTTCCCATCAGATTGGGTGAACAGTGTCCCACTCTGGCTGGTTCTAACATGCTGCATTTTTCGTATGATCCGATTATTCGACTGATCTGCAAATAATCGGTGACGCGTCAGATATCAAAATGTATTTATGCTGCCACAGGCCTGACCCAGACCAGAACCAGAACCAACAGATACCCAGCAGGTCCACATGCAAAAACTGAGCGCGTGAAATGAAAAGAGACCATGGTTTAGTTCTGACTGAAGATGATGATCAGAGATGATGAAGAGATCTTCAGCTTCAGGACCAGCAGACCCGTTTAAGTTTAAACCAGCTCATCTACATGCCATGATGTTCAGCGTCGGCGCGCGCTCGCACTTACCGACAGACAGACGGATGACAGGAGAGGCGGACATCCCCGCAGACCGAACCGGACCGGACCGGACCGGCTGGACAAGAACTGTGACGGACCTGCTGGAGGAGCGGACAAAGGCGCGCGCCCCCAGCGCACCGCGCGGCTCACACAGTCAGCATCTTCTACCGGATCACCCCGAACACCAGGCGACACTGCGCTCGTGCGCGGGGTGTTTCTGTGGTGAGTCAAGCAGCTTCGGCTGCCTCGCGCTCCGCCGCGTGGAGGTCTGAGGAGGAGGAGGAGGAGGAGGAGGAGGAGGACCTCTGCCGGTCATCTGGTCAGGACCATGCAGCCCTGATCATCAGTTAGCAGCGTTTATTTACCCCTGAAATCTGTTTCAGAACCAGGTCCAGACAGACCAGTAACACGACTGGTTTAACTGGGAACAGGTCAAGATGGACAGAGGTTCACCAATCTGAGACAAACTGGCTCAAAAAGTGGTGGAACAAGTTCAGAAAATGTTCAACATAGTATATTTGTAGGAGAAGATCCCAACATGTGGAACGTCAAAAGATGGAGATGGAGGAGGAATCTCTGTGTGCCGGGGACCAGGAGGCTGCTGATCTTCTGCATGAAAGCAGACATGATTCTCACTGGAACCACTGACGCACTCAGGAAGACTCCAGAAATCTCTGAACACAGTTCACCCTGAAATCCACAAGAAGCCAGATGAGACCAGGATCCAGAACCACCACAATCCGTCTTCTCTGGACCACATACAGGATCCAGAACCACCACAATCCGTCGTCTCTGGACCACATACAGGATCCAGAACCACCACCATCCGTCTTCTCTGGACCACATACAGGATGCAGAACCACCACAATCCGTCTTCTCTGGACCACATACAGGATCCAGAACCACCACAATCTGTCTTCTCTGGACCACATACAGGATCCAGAACCACCACAATCCGTCTTCTCTGGACCACATACAGGATGCAGAACCACCACAATCCGTCTTCTCTGGACCACATACAGGATCCAGAACCACCACAATCCGTCTTCTCTGGACCACATACAGGGTGCAGAACCACCACAATCTGTCTTCTCTGGACCACATACAGGATCCAGAACCACCACAATCTGTCTTCTCTGGACCACATACAGGATCCAGAACCACCACAATCCGCCTTCTCTGGACCACATACAGGATCCAGAACCACCACCATCCAGTCTCTCACTGCTGAACTGGTCTGTCTGCAGTCCAGAGTCCAGCTGCTGAACTGGTCTGCCTGCAGTCCAGAGTCTGACTGCTGAACTGGTCTGCCTGCAGTCCAGAGTCCTGCTGCTGAACTGGTCTACCTGCAGTCCAGAGTCTGACTGCTGAACTGGTCTGCCTGCAGTCCAGTCTCTGACTGCTGAACTGGTCTGCCTGCAGTCCAGAGTCCTGCTGCTGAACTGGTCTACCTGCAGTCCAGAGTCCTGCTGCTGAACTGGTCTACCTGCAGTCCAGAGTCTGACTGCTGAACTGGTCTGCCTGCAGTCCAGAGTCTGACTGCTGAACTGGTCTGCCTGCAGTCCAGTCTCTGACTGCTGAACTGGTCTGCCTGCAGTTCAGAGTCTGACTTCTGAACTGGTCTTCCTGCAGTCCAGTCTCTGACTGCTGAACTGGTCTGCCTGCAGTCCAGAGTCTGACTGCTGAACTGGTCTGCCTGCAGTCCAGTCTCTGACTGCTGAACTGGTCTGCCTGCAGTCCAGAGTCTGACTGCTGAACTGGTCTGCCTGCAGTCCAGTCTCTGACTGCTGAACTGGTCTGCCTGCAGTCCAGAGTCTGACTGCTGAACTGGTCTGCCTGCAGTCCAGAGTCTGACTGCTGAACTGGTCTTCCTGCAGTCCAGTCTCTGACTGCTGAACTGGTCTGCCTGCAGTCCAGAGTCTGACTGCTGAACTGGTCTTCCTGCAGTTCAGTCTCTGACTGCTGAACTGGTCTGCCTGCAGTTCAGTCTCTGACTGCTGAACTGGTCTGCCTGCAGTCCAGAGTCTGACTGCTGAACTGGTCTTCCTGCAGTTCAGTCTCTGACTGCTGAACTGGTCTTCCTGCAGTCCAGAGTCTGACTGCTGAACTGGTCTTCCTGCAGTCCAGACCTTCCACTCGTAGAAAACATTTGTAGAATTGTGGAAGCAGAAATCCAGCATCCAGCCTGCCGCACACGACAGCTTCCTGCTGGGAGCTTGTGGTTCTCTCTCTAGTCTGGGTCATCGCTCACAAAGGTGAAAGTTTAGAGTGAGGTGTGTGTGTGAGAGAAAGCAAATGTGTGTGAAATAAAAGACTGGAGGGGTGTTGGAGGGGGGGGGGGGGGTGGTTGTGTGTCAGGGGATGAGGTGTTCCTGGGCATGTGTGTGGGTGAGGTTAATGTGGGGGAGAGGCAGGAGGGAGGAGTGTGGAGGACAGAGGTGTGTAGGAGAGGGGTGGGGGTTTTGAGTTTTGGGGGTGGAGGGGGAGTGTGTGTGTGTGTGTGTGGGGGGGAGTGTTGGTGTAGGTGGTGAAAGGGCACGGATGAAGGAAGTGCTCATAGGAGTGGGTCTGGGGTGTGCGGACGAAGGAATGTGCATGTGGGAGTGAGGTGGAGGGTGTTTATTGAGGGTGAGAGGGAGGTGTGTGTGGGTGGGTGGGATGGGGGGTGGGGGGGCATTGGGGTGGGTGCTGGCCCGAGCCATGGGAACTGGTCCTCCTCGGTGTTGGCTGGGCCTTCTGTCTTCCTGGGGGGTGGCAGGGATCTGGGGCTTTGGGCGGCTGCTGGGAGCCCGGGTCTGGGATCTCTGGGTGATGCTGGTGGCCCAGTTCTGGGGTCTAGGGGATGCTGGTGTCCCGGGTCTGGGGTCTCTGGGGGCTGCTGGTGTCCCTGTCTGGGGTCTCTGGGGGCTGCTGGTGTCTCGGGTCTGGGGTCTCTGGGGGCTGCTGGTGTCCCGGGTCTGGGGTCTCCGGGGGCTGCTGGTGTCCTGGGTCTGGGGTCTCTGTGGGCTGCTGGTGCCCCGGGTCTGGGGTCTCTGGGGGATGCTGATGTCCCGTTTCTAGGGTCTCTGGGGGCTGCTGGTGGCCCAGGTATGGGATCTCTGGGGGCTGCTGGTGTCCCAGGTATGGGATCTCGGGGGGCTGCTGGTGCCCTGGGTTGGGGTCTTGGGGGCTGCTGATGTCCTGTTTTGGGGTCTTGGGGGCTGCTGGTGGCCAGGTATGGGATCTCTGAGGGCTGCTGGTGGCAGTTGGGGTCTAGGAGATGCTGGTGTCGGGTCTGGGGGCTGCTGGTGTCCCTGTCTGGGGTCTCTGGGGGCTGCTGGTGTCCCGGGTCTGGGGTCTCTGGGGGCTGCTGGTGTCCCGGGTCTGGGGTCTCTGGGGGCTGCTGGTGTCCTGGGTCTGGGGTCTCTGGGGGCTGCTGGTGTCCCGGGTCTGGGGTCTCTGGGGGATGCTGATGTCCCGTTTCTAGGGTCTCTGGGGGCTGCTGGTGGCCCAGGTATGGGATCTCTGGGGGCTGCTGGTGTCCCGGGTATGGGATCTCGGGGGGCTGCTGGTGTCCCAGGTCTGGGGTCTCTGGGGGCTGCTGATGTCCTGTTTCTAGGGTCTCTGGGGGCTGCTGGTGGCCCAGGTATGGGATCTCTGGGGGCTGCTGGTGGCCCAGGTCTGGGATCTCTGGGGGCTGCTGGTGTCCCTGGTCTGGGATCTCTGGGGGCTGCTGGTGTCCCGGGTATGGGATCTCTGGGGGCTGCTGGTGGCCTAGGTCTGGGATCTCTGGGGGCTGCTGGTGTCCCGGGTATGGGATCTCAGGGGGCTGCTGGTGTCCCCGGTATGGGATCTCTGGGGGCTGCTGGTGTCCCTGGTCTGGGATCTCTGGGGGCTGCTGGTGTCCCGGGTCTGGGATCTCAGGGGGCTGCTGGTGGCCCAGTTCTGGGGTCTAGGGGATGCTGGTGTCCCGGGTCTGGGGTCTCTGGGGGCTGCTGGTGTCCCTGTCTGGGGTCTCTGGGGGCTGCTGGTGTCTCGGGTCTGGGGTCTCTGGGGGCTGCTGGTGTCCCGGGTCTGGGGTCTCCGGGGGCTGCTGGTGGCCCGGGTCTGGGGTCTCTGGGGGATGCTGGTGGCCTAGGTATGGGATCTCTGGGGGCTGCTGGTGTCCCGGGTATGGGATCTCGGGGGGCTGCTGGTGTCCCAGGTCTGGGGTCTCTGGGGGCTGCTGATGTCCTGTTTCTAGGGTCTCTGGGGGCTGCTGGTGGCCCAGGTATGGGATCTCTGGGGGCTGCTGGTGGCCCAGGTCTGGGATCTCTGGGGGCTGCTGGTGTCCCTGGTCTGGGATCTCTGGGGGCTGCTGGTGTCCCGGGTATGGGATCTCTGGGGGCTGCTGGTGTCCCAGGTCTGGGGTCTCTGGGGGCTGCTGATGTCCCGTTTCTAGGGTCTCTGGGGGCTGCTGGTGTCCTGGGTCTGGGGTCCTTGCAGAGACCAGGTTGCATCTGCATGACTGCATCACCTTCGTAACCCTTCATTGTGATGATGACTGTGATGCTGCTTCCCGTTGGTGTGTACTAATAAGTACTTCTGTCTAGGTTTTACCTCTTCTCTGCGTAGTTCTGTGTATGTATGATCTCATGATACTCCAGTAGATGTTTCTAAGTAGTTTTCAGCGAGGTTGCCACCTGCAGGTCCTCATGTAGGGGTTTGCTAGTTTTATTTTCCAGCAAAGATCATGCGATGTTGTTTAGATCGGGGGGGGGGGGGGGGGGGGGGGGGGGGGGGGGGGGGGGGGAAGGAGGGGGGGGGGGAGGAGGAGGGGAAGGGGGAAAAGGGGAAAAGGGGGGGGGGGGGGGGGGGGGGGGAGCGGGGGGGGGGGGGAGAGGGGGGGAGGGGGGAAAGGGGGGAGGGAGGGAGGGGGGGAGAGAGGGGGGGGGGGGGGGGGGAAAGGGGGGAGAGGGGGGGGGGCCAAGAGAGTGATTCTTAACCACGGGGCCGCGGCCCAAGCTCGGGCCTGCAGCGCCAACTAGAGGGCCGCGAAAAAACTTTCCTTTTCCACATATGGGCCACGAACTCGTATATTTATATTGTTATTTATGACTGGATGAGTTGCAATGTAGCCCCCCCCACCTGGTGGCACTAATTTGTCAGAGTTCAACAAACAAGCAGAAGAAGACACTCAGCTAGCTGCTAGCCTGAAGCTAACGTTGTAAATAAGAATTAAAACTAAATAATGAAGATAAAAATGGTCCCAAACCGCAACTAAAGAGGCGAAAATACACTCCAGATTATTAAATACGGATTAGTGAGGGGAGATAACAAAGCGATGAATGTAGCACCAGCTAATGCTAATGTTAATGCTAACGCTAACGTTAATGCTAACGCTAATGCTAACAGAAGCCCTGAAGCATCTGCAGCTTCATCTAGAAACAAACATCCAACACTCGTTGGAAAGAATAAAGAATAAAGCTGCAATTCGGTGTCTGAATTTCCCGCGCTGCCCTGCAGACGTGACGTTAAATGACGCTACATCCGCAGTTTTGATGCAGGAAGAAGACGGTCGCGGTAAATTCAAACACTGTAAGCGATAGTTATGGATTCTTCTGCCGTCAGGAAACGATCCAGATCAACTAAAAGACACTAAAAAATGTAAGTACAGAGAGAAAGGTGAGTAAACAACATTCTAGCTTCAGTTTGTGCTCCGTGACGCTTTGCCTCGTGGCTGCAGGTACCTGAAGCAGCAGTCGAGAGTTTCGTTTCTTAATCTTGCCTCAAGTCCCTTTAAAAAATTCTAAGAAAAGTTTAAATAAATAAATTGTTTCATAAAATTTTGTGCTTTAATTTTCTGTCTAAACAAATAAAATCCAGGTTTTTACAGATTATTTAAACCGAGTCTTTTTATTTTCAATATGATCTATTACTGCAGCATTTTATCTCTTTTTTAAATCAGTTTCCATCAGTTTTTTCTGTATTTCCTTTTTTTTTTTTTTTTGTTATACTATTGAGATCCCCCGGGTCCTCCGCGCCAAAGCCCACGCCCCTACCACTAGACTACCCACTCCCCCTTTTGTAGTAAAATGTTGTAGATTTTGTGTTTATAGCCTAATTCTGATTTGTTCTTGTAGGAGTCTGATTTTATTCCATGAATTATACGTGTGATATAAATGTGTTTGTGACCATCTCAGAACATATTTTTATATGATGTTATTCATGTTTATCAGCCACATTTTACAGGTTCAGTCTGTTAAAGGCAGCTGGATTTGCTTTAGTTATTAAAGAAATAAACCAGAAATGATCATTACACTGATACAGAGTTAAATATGAACCTGGACCAGTTTGGACTGAAAACTGGACCCATCATGAAAAAGGTTGAGAACTGCTGGTTTAGGGGTTTCTGTGCAAAAGCATCAGTTGACTGCAAGTGTATCCATGATTTTTCTCTCTTCTCTTCACTTTTCTTTCTGTTCCACTCATTTTTGTTAAACTTTTTCTTTCTTATCAAGCCAATATGAAGCAAAATGCAGTTATAAAGAAATATTGAATTAAATAAAATGAATAAACTCAGAATAACAAGAGTCTTATATTCATAAAGCTCCTCTTGGCAAAGTAAATCTGTTCAACACAACGAAGCAGCCAGATCACCATTCTGCTGCTAGCATGCTGGACAGGACACATTAGAGAAAACAGGAATAATGGTGAAACAGAAGAATGTTTCCTCAAACAAAACTTTATTTGGTTTCATTAAGAACAAAAACAAAAACATCTGGATGCAAACTGAATCCAAACCTGCGAAGCAGCAGCAGGTTAAACATGTCTGAATGAAAGCGACATTCACAGTGAGGATGAAGCTACAGCAGGATGGATGCTCTCAGGCTCTGCGCTAGCTCCTGCTACTGCCTCCGTTTTCCACGATCTTGCGCTTCTTCTCGTCCGTCGGTGCTTTGAAGACGTGGTCTCTGTAGTACTGCAGCTCTTTAATGCTCTCCTGGATGTCGTCCAAGGCTCTACGGGTCAGAGGGAGATGTCAGGTTTACGCTGCAGCTCTGACCAATCTCCTGACACGTCCTATTATAATTATAACTATGGATGCACAATATAATCGGCCCCATATCGGTATCGGCCTATATCGGCCTTAAAACTGAGTATCAGACATCAGCCATCCCAACGATATTTAACCGATCAGCCCGCTGTTTCTAAAAAAAGTCTAAAGTCTAAAAAAACCCATTTCTTCCAAAACTTCTTTTTTTACAGACTTTTACAAAACTTCTAAAGACTCAGGGTGAAAAAAAAAGATGTATACACTGAAATATCACGATATTTTCATTTGCTGATATACTGACATTTAAAAACGCGGCATCGATCTATTTTACTAACAAAATCTCGCAAGATTTTATCTTTCTGTTACAAAATATCGTAAGAATTCATGAAATCTCGCGAGATATCGATTTGATATTAGGTGGATATTAGGGCTGCACGGTGGTGTGGTGGTTAGCACCGCAGCCTCACAGTAAGAAGGTTGTAGTTCGATTCCCGGCTGGGGAGGGGGTTTGAACAATTCCAACAGTTCCTTCCTGTGTGGAGTTTGCATGTTCTCCCGTGTATGCGTGGGTTCCCTCCAGGTTCTCCGGCTTCCTCCCACCATCCAAAGACATGATGCAGGTTAACTGGTCACTCTAAATTGCCCCTAGGAATGAATGTGTAAATGTTTGTCTGTCTCTCTGTGTTGGTCCTGCGACAGACTGGCGACCTGTCCAGGTGTTCCTGCCTCTCGCCTGATCATAGCTGGGATAGACTCCAGCAACCCCCGAGACCCTGAACTGGATAAGCGGTACAGAAAATGACTGACTGACTGATTTGATATTAGCACATAAAAATATTGCGATATTTCAGTGTATCGAGATTTTTTCCCACCCATATGTTTCAAACTTTTGGAAACGGATAACAAAACTGCTGTTTGCAATGACTGCTTATTTTTTTTTCAGCTTATCTGCCACGAGTTTTAAAATATTGGCATATTGGACATCGGCAAAAATTCAAATATCGTGCATCCCTAATTATAAGCACTAATAAAATGGAATCACGTTCATAAAAATCCTATCAGTTCTACCGAACCCGGACCAGCACCAGCAGGAACCAGCTGACCGAGGCTGGTTTCAGTTTCATCCCAACATCATCCTGTAGAATCAGGATCTAAAGGTCTTTCCTCACAGATGAAGCTGTTGGTCATCAAGCCTCCCCAGATCCTAAACAGCTCAGAGATCAGAGTTTCCCCACACAGGCTGCATTCCCAGCAGGAGAGTCCGCTAGACTCGGTCCCAACTCGGCCCAGGTGGCCGCTGATCTCCCGGACACATGGTTTTCATGCAGGACTGGTCCACGGTACTTCTGCGGGTACTTACTAGGAACTGGTCTGCAGTACTTCTGTGGGTATCACTAGGAACTGGTCTGCAGTACTTCTGTGGGTATAACTAGGAACTGGTCTGCAGTACTTCTGTGGGTATGACTAGGAACTGGTCTGCAGTACTTCTGTGGGTATAACTAGGAACTGGTCTGCAGTACTTCTGTGGGTATCACTAGGAACTGTTCTGCAGTACTTCTGTGGGTATTACTAGGAACTGGTCTGCAGTACTTCTGTGGGTATCACTAGGAACTGGTCTGCAGTACTTCTGTGGGTATTACTAGGAACTGTTCTGCAGTACTTCTGTGGGTATCACTAGGAACTGGTCTGCAGTACTTCTGTGGGTATGACTAGGAACTGTTCTGCAGTACTTCTGTGGGTATCATTAGGAACTGGTCTGCAGTACTTCTGTGGGTATCACTAGGAACTGTTCTGCAGTACTTCTGTGGGTATTACTGGGAACTGGTCTGCAGTACTTCTGTGGGTATTACTAGGAACTGGTCTGCAGTACTTCTGTGGGTATCATTAGGAACTGGTCTGCAGTACTTCTGTGGGTATGACTAGGAACTGTTCTGCAGTACTTCTGTGGGTATTACTAGGAACTGGTCTGCAGTACTTCTGTGGGTATCACTAGGAACTGGTCTGCAGTACTTCTGTGGGTATTACTAGGAACTGGTCTGCAGTACTTCTGTGGGTATCATTAGGAACTGGTCTGCAGTACTTCTGTGGGTATCACTAGGAACTGGTCTGCAGTACTTCTGTGGGTATTACTAGGAACTGGTCTGCAGTACTTCTGTGGGTATCATTAGGAACTGGTCTGCAGTACTTCTGTGGGTATTACTAGGAACTGGTCTGCAGTACTTCTGTGGGTATGACTAGGAACTGGTCTGCAGTACTTCTGTGGGTATAACTAGGAAATGGTCTGCAGTACTTCTGTGGGTATCACTAGGAACTGGTCTGCAGTACTTCTGCGGGTGTGACTAGGAACTGATCTGCAGTACTTCTGTGGGTATTACTAGGAACTGATCTGCAGTACTTCTGTGGGTAACACTAGGAACTGGTCTGCAGTACTTCTGTGGGTGTGACTAGGAACTGATCTGCAGTACTTCTGTGGGTATTACTAGGAACTGATCTGCAGTACTTCTGTGGGTGTGACTAGGAACTGATCTGCAGTACTTCTGCAGGTACTTACTAGGAACTGATCTGCAGTACTTCTGTGGGTATGACTAGGAACTGGTCTGCAGTACTTCTGTGGGTATGACTAGGAACTGGTCTGCAGTACTTCTGTGGGTATGACTAGGAACTGGTCTGCAGTACTTCTGTGGGTATGACTAGGAACTGGTCTGCAGTACTTCTGTGGGTATGACTAGGAAGTGGTCTGTAGTACTTCTGTGGGTATGACTAGGAACTGATCTGCAGTACTTCTGTGGGTATTACTAGGAACTGGTCTGCAGTACTTCTGTGGGTATGACTAGGAACTGTTCTGCAGTACTTCTGTGGGTATGACTAGGAACTGTTCTGCAGTACTTCTGTGGGTATTACTAGGAACTGGTCTGCAGTACTTCTGTGGGTATGACTAGGAACTGTTCTGCAGTACTTCTGTGGGTATTACTAGGAACTGTTCTGCAGTACTTCTGTGGGTATTACTAGGAACTGGTCCTAGAACCTCTCTGTCTGTCCAACACCGGGACAGAGAGGAATGAAGTAGGAGATGAACATAGAACGGCTTCCTGCAGCGATAACAGGAGCAGCAGGTTGTGGGGAGATGAAGGAAATCCAGCCTGAATACGAGGCGGGGAAACACCGACGGGCCGTGAGAATGTTGTTGGTGTCTGGTTTGGTTTGTGGTTGAGACGAGTGGACGATCTGAACCATCACGTCTCTGCTGCGTGTGATCTTGGTTGTTGTTGTTTACCTGTGGCTTGCTTTCTTCTGAGGAACCAGCTTGTGTTCTTCAGGGTACCACCGTCTGAAAATGACATCATTATTAATCAGCTGATGTGGAGTCAGACACTCGCTCACTCCTCGTTTCACCTTCCACAGAAGCCCAAACATGAGGACGCTGGGAGATCCCAACACCGTTAGCTGTCAGAATAAAGAAGAGTCCACCACTAGAGAGCAGCTGTTAGTGTTAGCAGCCGGGGCTAGCACTGTTAGCTATCAGAATAAAGCAGAATCCATCACTAGAGAGCAGCTGCTACTGTTAGCAGCCTAGGCTAACACTGTTAGATATCAGAATAAAGCAGAATCCACTATTAGAAAGCAGCTGCTACTGTTTGCGGCCTAGGCTAACACCGTTATCTGTCAAAAAAGAGCAGAATCCGCCACTACAGAGCAGCTGCTACCGTTAGCAGCCGAGGCTAACACCATGAGCAGCAGAGTCCACCACTAGAGAGGAGTTGCTACTATTAGCAGCTGAGGTTAACAGCGTTAGAGGCAGAGTCCACCACTAGAGAATAACTGCCACTGTTAGCAGCCGGGGCTAGCACCGTTAACAGCAGATTCAACCACTAGAGAGCAGCTGCTACTGTTAGCAGCCTAGGCTAGCACCATTAGCAATAAAGTCCACTATAGAAAGCAGCTGCTACTTTTAGCAGCCAAGGCTAACACCGTTAGCTATCAGAATAAAGCAGAATCCACTACTAGAGAGCGGCTTCTACTATTAGCAGCCGAGGCTAGCAGCGTTAGCTGTCAGAATAAAGCAGAATCCACCTCAAGAAAGCAGCTGCTACTGTTAGCAGCCAAGGCTAGCACCGTTAGCAGCAGAGTCCACCACTAGAAAGCAGGTGCTACTGTTAGCAGCCGAGGCTAACACCGTTCGCTATCAGAATTAAAGCAGAATCCATCACTAGAGAGCAGCTGCTACTGTTAGCAGGAGAGGCTAACACCGTTAGCAGCATAGTCCACCACTAGAGAGCAGTTGCTACTGTTCGCAGCCGAGGCTAGCAGCGTTAGAAGCAGAGTCCACCACTAGAGAATAGCTGCTACTGTTAGCAGCCGAGGCCAACACTGTTTAGCCTGGTACACCAGCCTGACTAACGCCATGTATGAGATACACGGCAAGTCAGTCTGGGTTCCCTCCATTGGAGAATGATTCCACTCCGGTAAAAAATTGACCGGACCAATCACAGCACAGCAGTAGAATTATTAACAGATGAACGTTAAACTCCCTCCGACATCTCCCACCGCTGTTTCTGCTCTGTTTTGGTGCGTAACTAACAGCTTCCGGGTCATAGTCACATGACATGCGACACAAACACTTTCTCATATTAGTAGTTCAGTAATAAACAGTGCTGACATGTAACAGAGTATTTATTATAATAAAACCAAACATTCTATGTTAATATACACAAGAAAATTACATTAAATAGAGAGGGAAAAACAACGTGTAAACGCTGACTTCCGGCGTCGCCATAGCAACGTAGCAACAGAGTGCCGAACTACGCCAGCTACAGTCACCTCTGATTGGTTCTCTCCGGTTCACTTTCCTCCTGTTAGTCCCGCCTCTCGTCTCGCATTGGAAATCAGTCTCCAACGGAGGGAGTCCAGACTGACTTGCCGTGTATCTCATACATGGCGTTAGTCAGACTGGTGTACCAGGCTAAACACTGTTAGCTGTCAGAATAAAGCAGAATCCACCACTAGACAGCAGCTTCTTCTGTTAGCAGCCTAGGCTAACACTGTTAGATATCAGAATAAAGCAAAATCCACTATTAGCAAGCAGCTGCTACTGTTAGCAGCCGAGGTTAACACTGTTATCTGTCAAAATAGAGCAGAACCCACCACTAGAGAGCAGCTGCTACCGTTAGCAGCCTAGGCTAGCACCATGAGCAGCAGAGTCCACCACTAGAGAGCAGTTGCTACTGTTAGCAGCCGAGGCTAGCAGCTTTAGCTGTCAGAACAAAGCAGAATCCACCACTAGACAGCAGCTGCTACTGTTAGCAGCCTAGGCTAACACCATTAGCTATCAGAATAAAACAGAATCCACCACAAGAGAGCAGCTGCTACTTTTGGCAGCCAAGGCTTACACCGTTAGCTATCAGAATAAAGCAGAATCCACCACTAGAGAGAAGCTGCTACTGTTAGGAGCAGAGGCTAACACCGTTAGATGTCAGAATAAAGCAGAGTCCACCACTAGAGAGCAGTTGCTACTGTTAGCAGCCGAGGCTAGCACCGTTAGCAGCAGAGTCCGCACTAGAGAATAGCTTCTACTATTAGCAGCCGAGGCTAGCAGCGTTAGCAGCAGAGTCCACCACTAGAGAATAGCTGCTACTGTTAGCAGCCGAGGCTAACACCGTTAGAAACAGAGTCCACCACTAGAGAGCAGCTACTACTGTTAGCAGCCGAGGCTAGCACCATTAGCAGCAGAGTCCACTATAGAAAGCAGCTGCTACTGTTAGCAGCCAAGACTAACACCGTTAGCTGTAATAATAAAGCAGAATCCACCACTAGAGAGCAGCTGCTACTGTTAGCAGCCAAGGCTAGCACCGTTAGCTGTCAGAATAAAGCAGAGTACACTACTAGAGAGCAGCTGCCACTGTTAGCAGCTGAGGCTAGCACTGTTAACAGCACCTGCACACAAAGCAACGAATGCTACTCATGTTTGAACACTTATAGCATTAAATAGTAGGGCTGTAACTTTACACCAACCCAGGATTCCATTCCTATCACAATTTGACCCACGATTTGATACACGATTTTTAAAATTCATTCTTAATCTTAAAAATTAATTTTTTTTTACTTGCTCTTTAAAATTTTTTGAAAGTATTTTATTTAAATACCATTAATGATAACATTTAAACTAATGTAACAAATAGCCTGAACATAGCTGAACAAAAACAATCAAAATGAATGAATAAATAACCAAAGATAGAACATTTCTCTTTTCTCTAATGCAGTAATGCTTTTGAAAAATAACAATTTAACTGTGCTGTTAATAAAACAGGAAGTTAAGTAACAAAGCCTCGACAGCTTTCCACACCAAACTGTTTGGTTGATTTAAAACTAGAGTTGTTGAACAGCATCATGACAGGCTGCTCTCCACGGAGAATTTAAACGGGAAGATGTCGGGGAGATGGTGGTGTTATGATGTCCGAGCATGAGCTAACGTTAACCTGACATAATCATGACCTACCAGCACGTGGAGCGAGGGAAGCATTCAGACGCCTCGCCTTCCCGTTGGCTGGAACGACTGATGTTCAGCTGCGTGGCTGCAAACTCCAACGCGCTGAAAATCAGCTGCTCAAAGTCAAAGGGAAGGAGGTCTGGATGCTTTCAGGCTTCACAGGGATCCACCCTGACATCAGGTGGATGGAAATCTACGCTGATGCAGCTAACGAAGGGACTGATGATTCATGAATGATGCTTTTATTGGTTCACTTCTTCACACGTGGCATCCCCTCGGTCGTCAGAGCGGCTTCCACGGGGAGTCCCTCACATACCGACATCGCTCCTCTCCGCTCGGACGATGAGGACACCTGCATGAGGGACCGACCGGAACTCAACACTCCAAGCTGGAGCTGGTTAGGACCACCACGGATGTACCATCAGTCATAACAAATCATGTCCACCTGTCTGTCCACGCCCTCGGTCCAGCTGGACGTCCCTGTCTGTCCACGCGCTGGGTCCAGCTGTCTGTCCACGCGCTCGGTCCAGCTGTCTGTCCACATGCTCGGTCCAGCTGGACGTCCACGCGCTCGGTCCACCTGTCTGTCCACGCGCTCTGCTCGGTCCAGCTGTCTGTCCACGCGCTCGGTTCAGCTGTCTGTCCTCGCACTCGGTCCAGCTGTCTGTCCACGCGCTCGGTCCACCTGTCTGTCCACGCGCTCAGTCCACCGGTCTGTCCACGCGCTCGGTCCAGCTGTCTGTCCACGCGCTCGGTCCAGCTGGACGTCCTCCTCCTGTCCTCTCACTGGTCTCAGTGTCTGAAGACCTGCCATCGCCCACCTCGGTCACAGCTGCATGTGCGCGTGACCCATCCCGGTCGATGTGTTCGGTACCGATGGAAAAGTGACGGGTTTCATTTGACTTGCAGGGGGAAAACACGCGTGACACTTTACCGCTGATGCTTCAGACAGACGTGTGGTCGGGTCAGCAGCTGAATGCTCCAGCAGTCTGCAGCCTGATGGAGAAAAGTCAAACAGTCTTCTGTGATCTGAGTCTGAACGTGTCTGAACTGGGCTTGGAGGGTGTCGCGATCCTGCCTTCTCCCACGGCGAAGCAGGACTGCAGCGCTGAGTGTCGCGATTTCGATCGTAGCTCATCCACGGAGGCGCCGTAGACGACCGCAACACTGACGAACCACAAGCTGGAGGCCAAAATGGCGGCGCCCATCCTGACTTCCTGATTAAGGTGAGCAGAACACTTGAAATTTTCTGGCTAAGATTTCTTGAAATAAGATGTTTTATCTCTCTGAAATGTTTCTCTTTAGGTAATTCTGTCTTATTTTCAGTGTGATGAGATATTTGGACGAGAAAGAAGAAAACTGTACTCGGTAAGATTTGAGTGTGTGAACACACACCCTCCCCCTGTAAGCCAGTCAGGGAGAGGACTGGAACCAGGTGGTCACATGTACCCGCCCCCGTCATGCCACCCACCTGCTGAGCTCCTTGATGGTGCTGACGTCGATGATCCGGTAGTGGAGGTGGTACATGAACTGAGGCATGTACTTGTCCAGGAACCGCTTGTCTGCATGCACCGAGTTCCCTGGAGGACAGACAGACAGACAGACTTCAGCAGCAGAACCCCTCCATGATTCCCTCCTGACAGAGAAGAAGAAGAACCGGGCTGAAGCACCGACACCTGCAGAACAGCTCTGCAGCCACGAACATCTGAGGCGCGCTCATCCTGACGGGAATCACAACTCCTGACCTGCAGGCTGCTGATTGGTGGATGGACCTCCGGCAACAAGTTCACTTTAACACCTCTTGGAACAGAATTTAATCCCCATTTCTGGGGATGCACGATAACCTTTTTTCAGAACCGATAAGTTTCAGCTCCTAAAGGCCGATACTGATAACTGATAACCGATAACGCACATGCATACCTAATCATGACATCAATACGATTAACAAAACCAAAATGAATTTTTACTCTTTAAATGAAGAAACAATTATTTTTTCCAGGTAAAAACTTTCAGCAGCCTCTCAACATTTTCTAAAAGATATCAAACAAAACTATTCGATATCTCAAAGCACAGCAACTTAAATAAGGAGCATTGTTACCGATACAGAAATAAAGGCTCCTGGAGCTGATGCAGATACATATATCAGGATTACAGACTGAAGAAGATAAAAACCATACAGTAAATTCAGACATGTGCTGTATGATAACACAATCTGAAAAAAGTTTATTTGTAAACAGTAATAATGATTGACAGGTCAGACTTGTTTATGTAAATAAGCATTTTTAAACAATAATAATTCTGGTCTCATAATGTGAGCGGAACGTGCTGACAAAAATAATACATATGTCAGGGATGCTTGATATTGCAATTTTGGCCGATATCTGAAATGCCAATATTTTAAAACTCATGGTTGATAACCAATATCAATACCGATATTAAAGCTGAAAAATGAAAAGCAGTCATTGCAAATATCAGTTCTGTTATCCGTTTCCGACACTTTGAAAAATAGGTGTGGAAAAAAAATATCAATACACCAAAATATCAATATTTTCATATGCCTATATCAAATCGATATGTAAAAAACGCGGTATCGATCTATTTTAATGATAAAATCTTGCAAAACTTAATCGTGTTACAAAATGTCACAATATTTCGTGAATTCTAGCAAGATTTCGTAACAGAACGATGAAATATCGTGAGATTTCATTAGTAAAATAGATCGATACCGTGTTTGTAAATGTCTATATGATAGCATATGAAAATATCGCGATATTTCAGTGTATTGATGTTTTTTCCCACCCTTAGTTGTTAGATATAGGCCAGTACCGATAGGGGGCCGATACATATATTGTAATAATTATATTATATACCCTAATAAAGGTACTACCCAAAAAATTTGAATATCCTGAAAAAGTTTTTATTTCTGTAATTCAACTTAAAAATTGCAATTTACATATTGTTTAGATAAATAATATGCAAATCAATATATTTCAAGCTTTTCTTTGTTTGGATGTTGCTGATTAGAAGTTGCAGCTTAAGAAAACTTAAAATTCAAAAACTCCAAAAATGAGAATATTGTGAAAAGCTCCAGTATTGCAGGTTCAGAGTGTCACATTCTAATCAGGTCAGTAATCCAAAACACCTCCATAAGTACCCTGATCCTTTAAAAAGTCTCTGTGTTGGTTTAGAAGAATTCACAATCATGGTGAAGATGCTGATCTGACAGTTGTTCAGAAAACCATCATTGACTCCCTGCACAAGGTGGAAAGACACAAAAAGTGATAGAAAAGAAGCTGGATGTTCTCAGAGTGTCTCAAAGCACATTAATGGACAGTTAAGGGTGCTTTCACAAAGTTTTCTTGATACGAATCAGAGTCCGTTTGCTCGGAAAGTTCGCTTACTTCGGGGAGTTGTGAACGCACAAACGGACTCTGATCCGGAACAAACAAGCGGACTCGGTCCGCCTACAAACGTGGGTCTCGGTGCGATTGAAGCGAACCAAATACAGGAAGTGGACTACAAATTGCATAGGCATTGTGGGTAAAACGTTTCACAACGTGGGCAAACGCTACGACAACAAACACACGTGAGGGACTGCGGTACTTATAAAGATGGCTCGTAGTCATACGTGGAGTTACGAGGAAGTAAAAGCTTTAATGGATATCTGGTCTGATGAAATCATATCCAGCTCCTCATACAAAAATAATGTCGCTTAGTGGAGAAACAGAAGTTGTGAGAACCTTCTTGTACGTGCGTCTTGTCCACTCCTACGGTAAATCCGAGAGCAGCGCCACCTGAGATTCTCATTCTTGGCTCGTTTGGCAATAGTGCAACGTGAACGCGATCTCGGTCCGGAAGACCACCCCCGCCCCCAAGCGAACCGAGTCTCGCGGACTATGCTTTCTGAATGCACCCTAAGTGGAAGGAAGAAGTGTGGAAGAAAACGGTGTAGAAGCCGGAGGGCTGACAGCAGCCTGGAGAAGATGGTCAGGAAAGGACCTTTCAGACATGTGGAGGACTTCATAAGGAATGGACCTGTGAGCTTCATCAAGTCCAGCATCAATGCAGCCGTCTACCAGGACATTTTGGAGACCTTCATGCTTGCTTCAGAGGACCAGCTGTATGGGGATGCAGACTTCATCTTCCAGCAGGACTTGGCACCTGCCCACACTGCCAAAACTACAAAATCCTGGTTCAACAACCATGGATCACCATGCTGGATTGGCCCACAAACCCACCTGACCTGAACCCCATTGAAAACATGTGGGACATCGTCAGAGAAAGCTGAACGGGAAGAGAGCGAACAATAAAGAAGAGCTCAAGGCTGTGATGGAAGCATGTTGGTCTCCATAACAGCTGAGATATGCCACAAGCTGCTAGCATCCATGCCACGCCGGGTTAAAGCTGCTAGCATCCATGCCACGCCGGGTTAAAGCTGCTAGCATCCATGCCACGCCGGGTTAAAGCTGCTGGCATCCATGCCACACCGGGTTAAAGCTGCTAGCATCCATGCCACGCCGGGTTAAAGCTGCTAGCATCCATGCCACGCCGGGTTAAAGCTGCTAGCATCCATGCCACGCCGGGTTAAAGCTGCTAGCATCCATGCCACGCCGGGTTAAAGCTGCTAGCATCCATGCCACGCCGGGTTAAAGCTGCTAGCATCCATGCCAAGCCGGGTTAAAGCTGCTAGCATCCGTGCCACGCCGGGTTAAAGCTGCTAGCATCCGTGCCACGCCGGGTTAAAGCTGCTAGCATCCGTGCCACGCCGGGTTAAAGCTGCTAGCATCCATGCCACGCCGGGTTATAGCTGCTAGCATCCATGCCACTCCGGGTTAAAGCTGCTAGCATCCATGCCACTCCGGGTTAAAGCTGCTTATTTTTGATAAACACTTACTGTAGAAAATTTTCTGTCATTTTAAAGGAAACTGTTCAATTTCTGCTTTTAGGTTTTGAAATAAAACAAAAAGAGGACAGATACATCAGATTTTCTCCAATGGGACCTAGCTGTGTATAAAAAAGGTTAAATAAACAAATAAAATGTAGATATTTGTGAGAAATGAATGATGCAGAAAAAAACCTTTTAATTTCCAAACTACTGACAAGAGAAATAGATATAAAATGTATGAGTGGGACTTTTAGTGTCTTTACATTGAGGAAATTAGATACAAGTACTCCATGAAAAACCTGCTAATGTTATCATGTAGATACCAGTTTATAAAATATGAGATGGTTCTTTATTATCCTTAATTAAAGTTCTAGAGAGCCATTGTGGGGGGGCCCACAGAGCCGCAGACCCCTGAACTAGAACCTTCTGATAGTTTTCAGCTGGTAAACTGGCGCCACCCTGTGGTGAGAAGAATGCATTACTTCCAGGTGATGGTTAAAACAGGACACCAGGATCAAGATGAGCATCACAAAACGTAATTATGTAAGATCTGAAAATGGAATCAAAATGAGAAAATATCCCCCGACCCTGCACCGTACACCCATGAGTGGAAGGCAAACAGAGGACAAGCTCACGGGGAGTCCGGGATCTGGACTGAGGAGTAGCAGGAGTAGTACCAGGAGTAGTACCAGGAGTAGTACCGGGAGTAGTAGCAGGAGTAGTACCAGGAGTAGTAGCAGGAGGAGTACCAGGAGTAGTACCGGGAGTAGTACCAGGAGTAGTAGCAGAGAAAGGTAGTAGAGAATGATGAACTCACCAGCGAGGGGACACTGTCCAGGAGGAGTATGCTGCCTGATGAAGGACAGGAACTCGTACTCGGCCTGTTCCAGGGAGATTTTACTGTCTCGTACGGCCTGGGTCAGTCCTGACTGAGACACACACCACATCATCCAATCACACACCAGCACCACAATTAACCCACCAATGAATACAAGAGATGGCAGGTTCATCCTTTAAAGGGATAGTTCACCCACAGAATGATGCTCCTTCATCTTCTCCTCATCCTCATGCTGAGCAAAACTCTGGAGCACTTTTTAATATCTCAAATGCAGCCAGAGATCAGGAAGGCTCCCCCCCCCCCACGGTCATATAATGGAGTTCACCTGCACTTGAGCCAAAAAGGTCCATAAAAGTCCACAAAAATTTGTCAATATTCCTCCATACTGCTCGTCCAATGTAATCCAAGTGTCCTGAGTGGGTAGCGTCCAGAATTTACTGGAAACGACGTCATTTAGTAGATTTTTAGAGACTACACAGTAGAACATGTAGCTGCTGCAAAGGCACCCCTGCAAGTTCACCAAAGCAGAATCGATAATTTATTCACAAAATCTGGCAAGATTTCATCGTTCTGTTACAAACTCTTGCAATATTTTGTCAATTCTTGCATATCGATAACGCGTTTTTAAATGTCAGTATGATATCAATATCACTTCAGTGTATCAATATTTTTTCCCACCGGTCCAGTCTTTAAAAGTTTTAAAGTCTGTAAAAAAAGTTTTTTGAAGAAGAAGAAAAAAGGTTTTGTGAGACTTTAGAAACAGTGTGCTGATCGGTTAAATATCGGCTAAAGTGCCAGTGGCATGAAATTCCCGGCGACTTTTGGTCCCTCTTCAGTCAGACCAAGTACCTAAATACTGTACGAAAGGATCGTTCACCGTAACTCAGCCTTGTCATAGAATAGCAGGCGCTACTAGTTAGCACTGGCGTACAATGACCGAGGATCGGTGGGCGGGACCAGATGGCTTGTTACCATGTGCTTCTGTTGTCATGGTGATCTGGTGGAGAGGAGGCGGAGTGATACGGAGATACCTGCAGACATTCATCCGTACATCAGCAGTAACCTGCAGACACGTTCCTCCACACACTCATGTTGGAGTAAAACAGCTGCTGTGTTCTGATGAACGGCTGCACGTCAGGCTGGAAGAAGTTCGTATTCAGTCTCTGTGGATCTATAAAGGACGTACGGCGGTGACGGATTCACCAACCTGACACAGACGCAGATGCAGCGCCAGTATGAATCCAGTTTAGAAAGAAAACAGCATCAAGTTTCCCTGAATTATTTACTTCACCCATGACCCCGATTCAGTTACTAGTTAATACTGAAGATATATTACACTACTTCTGCTCGTTAGATCTGTCTTCGTCTGACCGGAGCGGTACAGAAACAGTGATGATGATGATGATGAAGGCCTGATTGCCTATGTACGCAGCCGAATACTCGCACACAACGGGAAGAACCGTAACCTGGAATCATCACAAACATCAGTTTCCCTCAGAGAAAAAGACACGAACATGATGAAAAAAACGTTTATTAGAAACTTTGTGTTTCTTGGTGGGGGGGCTGGAAGCCGTTCTAACCTCCTGAGGAGGAGACGGAGCTGCAGGGAGATTTTCTGCTCGTTCGGTCGGCACATTCCTGCAGAAATGAAATCATCCACAAGCTTTTCAGGGGGGGGGGGGGGGGGCAGAAAGATTGATGTTGTCCTTTGTACACCAGGTACAGAGCAGTTCTGATGCCAACGGGACGCCATGATGTCGGTTTGTTGTCGCAGGTCTCGGAGGGAGGGGCTTGGACGGTGTAGTTCAGGGGAGGGGGGTAACTGGCTGGAAGTCATGATGTCATAAGCTGCACGAAGAGTAAAATACACCGAACTGCCAATCAGCCCATTTGTGAACGCAAACGTCACCATGTAGGCAGACACAGCCAGGGACAAAGGAGACATCTATGATTTAACCCCTTAGGGCACAAAGGCAGGCTGGGAAACTGAAATATAAGATCAGAATCCTCCAAAAACACAAATTTCATGCCAAGGGCACTTTAAAGATCAGAGGGGCGGTCGGTGTCCGATACTCAGTTTAAAGGCCGATAGACTATCTCTATAAGCAGCAGACATTGTAATGTTCAGATATATTGGTGGAGTTTAAGTGTTTACTGGCTAGAAGGAAAACTTTAAGGACAACGAGGGAAATTATGAGGAAAATGTAAAAATAAGCCGCCAAGCTGACACGAACCAGAAAAGCCTGGAACTGCCGGACATCATTCAGGTGTTTCAGACCAGGTACATGATGTTAACGTTCGGGGATGAGTATGAGACCGTCTGAGGAAAAGAGAAACAGAACCATGCTGGAGTCCCACAGAGAGGCTGACCTTCCCGTGATGCTCCTTACACCAGTCCGACATGCCGTCCAGCAGCTCGTCCGGCTGGTTGATGATCAGGTTTGGTCCCTGTCAACCAGAACGGATCGTTTTACCACAGGGAGGCAGGGTGGGGAGACGGGGAGCGGGGACGGCCTGCTGATGTTACCTACCTCAGCCACCAGGTTCAGGTCCGCATCCGTGATGATGCACGCCATCTCAATGATCTGGTCCTTCTCGATGTCCAGACCGGTCATCTGGGGAATTGAGACACAGACACACGTTTAGTGTGCATCTGGATCTATGTAGTAGTCTGGGTTGTGTCGCGGTCTATGCTGTAGTCTGCTGGGGCGTTGCAGTCTACGCGGTGGTCCACTGGGGCGTCATGGTCTATGTGGCGGTCTGCTCAGGCATCATGGTCTACACGGTGGTCTGCTGGGGTGTTGTGGTCTACACGGTGGTCTGCTGGGGTGTTGTGGTCTACGCGGTGGTCTGCTGGGGTGTTGTGGTCTACGCGGTGGTCTGCTGGGGCGTCGTGGTGTACGCGATGGACTGCTGGGGTGTTGTGGTCTACGCGGTGGTCTGCTGGGGCGTCGTGGTGTACGCGATGGTCTGCTGGGGTGTTGTGGTCTACGCGGTGGTCTGCTGGGGCGTCGTGGTGTACGCGGTGGTCTGCTGGGGTGTTGTGGTCTACGCGGTGGTCTGCTGGGGCGTCGTGGTGTACGCAGTGGTCCGCTGGGGCGTCGTGGTCTATGCGGTGGTCTGCTGGGGCGTCGTGGTCTACGCGATGGTCTGCTGGGGCGTTGTGGTCTACGCAATGGTCTGCTGGGGCGTCGTGGTCTACGCGGTGGTCTGCTGGGGCGTTGTGGTCTACGCGATGGTCTGCTGGGGCGTCGTGGTCTACGCGCTGGTCTGCTGGGGCGTCGTGGTCTACGCGCTGGTCTGCTGGGGCGTCGTGGTCTACGCGATGGTCTGCTGAGGCGTCGTGGTCTACGCGCTGGTCTGCTGGGGCGTTGTGGTGTACGTGGTGGTCTGCTGGGGCGTCGTGGTCTACGCAGTGGTCTGCTGGGGCGTCGTGGTGTACGCGCTGGTCTGCTGGGGTGTTGCAGTCTACACGGTGGTCTGCTGGGGTGTTGCAGTCTACATGGTGGTCAGACTACAGTCTGGAACTCCTTAGAAAATTATCCACAAAAATATTTCAGTTAAAAATATGTTCAACAAAGTTTTACTTCCAAATGATCAAAGTTTGAAATTTGCAAATTATGTAAATTCTGCACATCCGTTCTGGTTTAAAGTGATTGTGAAACTGTAAAAGAAATTGTTTGTTGGGGAAAATTACCGAGTTGTTTATGAGCAGCAGAAAGACCGCTGCTTGGTTATCACCTACGTTGTCTTTCATTTCGGTAACATCAGACAACGTCTTCTCCGTGCTCCCTTCGTCCGTGTTGATGTATTATGTCGTACTTTATTTGTTGTGGGACTGTGTACAGTTAAAACTCACATGGATGAATAAATGAAAATGAAGACAATTTTCCAATTATTGTTTCATTGTGTTTAACATTTGGTGTCATTGGCCAGATTCATGTTTGTGATGCTCTGTGGTATTTTGTACTGAATGGCTCGCCATACGTACACATACATCCTTGGATAATTTCATATTCACAGATGTAGATGAGCGGTTCCAAACCCTGTTTTCATCTGCTTGTTGTGCAACGTAAGAACCAAGAACTCGCTTATTCGACACAAACCGAATAAATGAACGTGGCGTTATCATTTTATATGTAAAGATGTTCCCATGTCCTGGCTTGTTTAGGGTTAGGTAAGGTTAGGTTAGGTTAGTTGGGCACGTGGCACATAAGTTAACATGTCTCCTGCACTAACTGTCTGCTCACTGATTAAATAAAATTATTTTAGGGGCAGATCCAGCTCTCGCGCTCCCTGCAGCTGCATTACCTCCAGGTCCACCCACACCATCCTCTGGGACATGCGCGAGGACGACATGCTGGTCTCGGAACCGAACCGGGACGGTACGCTGAGTCCGGTTCTGAGTGTGAGAAGCTGAAACCCGGAACCGCGGTGCTGCCGAACCCCCCCGCAGAGAGGCTGGTACCGTCCCAGAGAGACCACAGAGACCGGGACACGAAGCAGTTTCCTCCCGGACTGGAACCTGACAGCAGCCAAAGACCAGATCCTCAAGCAGCCGGTCATGCTGGGCGGACTTCCGGGCCCTTCTTCTTCTCTGGAAATAACAACGGAGCAACAACAGCTCTACCGCCCCCTGCTGTACCGCCAGGGGTCAGCACCCCACACACCCGGGAGGTCAAACCAAGCAGCAACTCCGGAGGCCAACTGTGAGGCTGCCCGCAAGAAGTCATTTTATGTAGTTCTCCCTTCATCCACTAGGGGCTGCAGAACAGAGCAAATCCCCCAAATCCCCGTTTACAGCAGATAAACATGTTTACAGCTAAAGATAAACACATTTACAGCAGGAATAAACATCTTTATACGAGAAATAAACATGTTTACAGCAGAAAAACATGTTAACAGCTAAAAATAAACCCATTTACAGCAGGAATAAACATGTTTATACGAGAAATAAACATGTTTACAGCATGAATAAACATATTTATACGAGAAATAAACATGTTTACAGCAGGAATAAACATGTTTACAGCTAAAAATAAACCCATTTACAGCAGGAATAAATATATTCATACAAGAAATAAACATGTTTACAGCAGGAATAAACATATTTATACGAGAAATAAACATGTTTACAGCAGGAATAAACATGTTTACAGCAGATAAACATGTTAACAGCTAAAAATAAACCCATTTACAGCAGGAATAAATATATTTATACAAGAAATAAACATGTTAACAGCAGGAATAAACATGTTTTCCCCCAACTTTTATATAATGGAGTTCGCCGGGTCTGAGCCAAAAAGGTCCAGATTTTTATAAACTAAACAGTAGAACATGTAGCTGCTGCGAAGCGCATCCCTGTAAGTTTACGACACTACGGAAGCCGCGGCAGACCAGATCACGCGTTCTCTTTTTCTTTCTTTGTTTTAAATCAACATTAACCCCTCTTGTGTTTGTCTGCAGCTCCGTTGCTCTTAGCACAATATAAACAGTGAATTTCTTCTTCTACACTTGTATTATCGGCAGAGTCGGCTCTGAATAGGGGATTATCACGCTTACCGGAAGTTGCCGGCTTTTGACACTTCCTCTTCCGGGCCATGTTAACGACAGCCGTTCCTGCTCTGTGATACTGTTTAAATCGTATAAACTCCAAACATATTTAAGTTTTCATTCTAGACTGAAGTGATACTGGATCAAAAGCTGGATCAAAGCGATCGATTTACCGCGGTGAAGGGCCGAACTTTATAATAAAACACACGTTTGTTCGTCCCCGGTGGGGCACAACACCGGCACTTCACAGCATGCTAGCATTAGCCAGCTAGCGTTTACTGATGTGCTTAACATTGTGCGTCTTAAAACACACAAACATCTGAAAATCGGGTCTGTACCCCCCCCCCCGTTTCCAGTGGAACAACTGGGGACTGCCAAGAAAGGAGACGCTTTCAGATGATTGTGTGTTTTCAGCCGCACAAAGTTAGGCACGTTATCGAGCTGGCTAATGCTAACCTGCTAACACCGACTGTGCAGACTGCCGGCTACAAACAAACGTGTGTCGTTTTATTATAAAGTTCGGTCCTTCACCGCGGCGAATCGGTCGTTTTAATCCACTTCTTCCTTAGCATCACTTCAGTCTGGAATGAAAACTTGGCATTGGCGTTTATCCGATTTACAAAGTTTAACAGAGTAGTAGCCGGCGGACTATTGTTAGCAGGTTAGCATTAGCCAGCTCTATAACGTGCCTAACTTTGTGCGGCTGAAAACACACAAGCATCTGAAAGCGTTCTCCTTTCTTGGCAGTCCCCAGTTGTTCCACTGGAAACGGGGAGGTACAGACCCGATTTTCAGATGTTTGTGTGTTTTAAGACGCACAATGTTAAGCACGTCAGTAAACGTTAGCTGGCTAATGCTAGCATGCTGTGAAGTGCCGGTGTTGTGCCCCAACGGCTACAAACGTGTGTTTTATTATAAAGTTCGGCCCTTCACCGCGGCAAATCGATCGCTTTGATCCAGCTTTTGATCCAGTATCACTTCAGTCTAGAATGAAAACTTAAATATGTTTGGAGTTTATCCGATTTAAACAGTATAACAGAGCAGGAACGGCTGTCGTTAACATGGCCCGGAAGAGGAAGTGCCAAATGTTTCAACTTCCGGAAACCGGAACGCGGAAGCGTGATAATCCCCTATGACGCGGCTTCCATAGTTTCGTGGGCGGACACAAATGCACAAATAGAAAGTGCAATGTTCTACTGTGTAGTCTCTAAAAAATATAGTAAATGATGGTTTCCAGTAAATTCTGGACGCTACCCACTCAGGACACTTGGATTACATTGGACGAGCAGTATGGAGGAATATTGAGAAGTTTTTGTGGACTTTTATGGACCTTTTTGGCTCAGTCGCTGGTGAACTCCATTATATGAAAGTTGGGGGAAAATGAACACAAGCACACACACTCACACACACACACGGATCTGCGGCTGCTATTAAAAAGTGCTCCAGAGTCTTGCTCAGCATGAGGATGAGGAGAAGATGAAGGAGCATCATTCTGTGGGTGTACTATCCCTTTAATTCTTTCTTTGACTGGTTTATGACTCAGCCAAATGACGTAATCTTTTTCATGATAAACCCTCAGAAGGCCGCTCCAAAGCCTCCAGTGAAAGCTCCTTCTTCCTCTTGTTTATGGTCACATTATGGAGCAAACAGGAAGTTGGTGTAACTGGATATGGTGTTGTTGACACCTGCTGCTGCAGCCTGTCAGACCTGGAGAAAGAGGAAGTGGAGGGAGACGTTACAGGAAGTGAGAAAACTCTTACATGTGGCCACAGACGAGCTGTTCACCAGTTTCACAATCATGCAGCAACACAAATATAGAGATGGCCAGCAGAGGTTACACAGAGCACCATACACGCTAAATATACACCACGTACAGTTGTGTAAAAAAGTGCTTCCTCCTTCCTGACGTCTTATTTCTTTGCATGTTTGTCACACTTAAATGTTTCAGATCATCAAACAGATTTAAATATTAGGCAAAGATAACACAAGTAAACACAAAATGCAGTTTTTAAATGAAGATTTTTATTAGTAAGGGGGGTAAAAATCCAAATCTCCATGTCCCTGTGTGAAAAAGTGATCTTCCCCTAAACCTAATAACTGGTTGTTCCACCTTAGCAGCAACAACTGCATCAAGCGTTTGTGATAACTGGCAGTGAGTCTTCTACAGCGCTGTGGAGGAATTTTGTTCCACTCATCTTTGCAGAATTGTTGTATTTCAGCCAGGGCCGTTTCAAGGAATTATGAGGTCCCAAGCAAAATGGACTTGAAGGGCCCCCCCGAAAAATGCTGCAAACGTAGTATTTTCTACATTTTAAAGTTTGAAAAATAGGACGCAACCACCCCACACCGTAATAAAAAAATTATAGGATTAAATTTAAAAAAATGGTCAGTCAGAGCAGGGGGAACACACTGATGGACGCCGCATAATGGGAATGGACACGTGTCCAAACGGGCCCTGTCACTGACGCTCCGCCGCTGACTGACGACTGTCAGCTGCAGGTGGATCACAGTCTCAGTGAGAAAAGCTTAAAAGTGGCATTTTCAACTTCCACATGTCCGATCTCAAAAATTCCAACTGTATGGGGTAGCTAGTGTCTAAAATAAGAAAGAAAAATGGTTTGGAAGCAGCTTGGAGTCTCTGTACCTGCTTGAGTGTCGCTCGGTAAAAGCGCGGGGGTGGCCAGCTACCCCCATGGTGTCTTGGGGCCCCAGCCCAGCTCGGGGCCTTAGGCAATTGCTTGGTTTCCTTGCCTTGTTGCAACAGCCCTGCATTCAGCCACATTGGAGGCTTTTCCAGCATGAACCGCCTTTTTAAGGTCATGCCACAGCATCTCAGTGGGATTCAGGTGGGGTCGTGTATTCCACCATCGCAGGTCCGCGCATGCTGAGACAACGCTGCTGCTGCTGCTAACAGATGGAGAATGAAATGAATGAAAATGAAAAGTACTTCATTCATCACAGAAGGGAAATTCAGTATTGTAAAAGCTCACTTTTTTTTTTAATAAACAAAAAAGTCAGTCAGTCTTGTTCTTCAGGGTGATGCTGCTGGCAGGAATGAATTTCTGTATCTCTCCGTCCTACAGTGAACCTGACGCAGCCTCCCACTGAACACACTGGCCCTCATTTATCAAACGATCGTACGACGAAAATCTGTGCGTACGACCATTTCCACGCAAGACTCGGCATTTATCAATTTGAACGTGATCGTAGGATACGATCAAATCTCACGACAGCTCTGAGTTCGTGTACGCAAGTTTGAGTCAGTGAGGGTTTGCAGCAGCGCAGCAGAACATGAAAATATTTATGAACCAAACCGCAAACTGTCATTTAAACATAAGTATTCACATATCAGCACTAAGAATTAACCCATTTGTAAAGAAAAAGAAAAAGGAAAAAGGGAAGAAAGTATTCCCAAAATTACAAAAATAGCTGTGACTGAATTTAATTCCTCCATTTATCTCAACAAATTATTATTATTATTACTTTCCTGTTCAATTGAAATGATGAAATGTGTAAATTAAGTGAATATAATGTGTTAAATAAATGGCTAACAGAAGTGATAAAATAAGATTAGGACTGAAATTTTAATGAAAGCTGCTCTCAGTGATGTCATTCATTTTTAAATCTCTTTTTTTGTTTTTTTTTATTTTATTAAGAACCTACTAAATGAAGTTTAGTACTGTACTGTCATTGTGTGTTTTTTCACAATTTTTTTTTTCCTTAATTGTTTGTTTCTTAGGGTTTTTTTTTATATTTATATGTTGTAAAGATGTATTGGGTGGGTGGGGGTCATTGTATTTGTGTGACATTTGTAATAAAAAAGAAAACAGTGCTCACAAAAAAAAAACAAAACAAAAAAAAATTATTAAAATCATTAACATATAGTTCTAGAAGACAAGTGCTTTTCACTCTTCGTGCATCTCCTCATCCCGCTGGTAAAACTGCCACATGGGAGTGGAGGTTGGCATCAGTACGCACACACGCGCAGGTGCACAGGTGGAGCGCTGCTTCGGCTGCAGGAAGGCAGGTGGGTGTCGGACGGTCCGACTCGGACCCGGCGGGATCGAAAGCTGCTTTAGACTCTGAGAAAATCTACAACACTCCTGTCCTGTGCAGTGCTGCACATCGCTCGGACCGCTGGAGAGTTTTGATGCGCAGTCGGAGAAGATGCACCGGGAGCCGCCCTGCAGCCCCCGCTGGGCTATACGGAGGAGACCGGAGCTGATCCATTTCTAAGAAGTAATCAATACTTTAAAGTTGTATAAGTGCTCAGTCAGACTGTCCCTTAGCTTTGCAAATGCAAGTTATCTTTTTTCTGTCCCTGTCTGGGTCAGGCTCGGATCTGACCGGCATCCACCTGTCACCTGTTAGAGTGCAGCAGTTGCACTCGTGAGGGGGGGTGGACGGTGCCAGTGAAATCTTTTGGTGGCGTTGTCATATTGGACCACTTTTGCTGACCCATTGGCTAAAGAATTGTGACGTTGCCATCGGATGTGGCCTATTATTAAATTTCATAACTAATAACGAATGAACCATATAATCCAGGCCTAGATTGAGACTTTTATTAATATCTCAGCTGGTCGTTCACACCTGTGAGGCTGACTGATCCTCTTCCGTGCAGCGTTTTTGTTCACGTCTCTGACTCCGGTTTTTAAGCTGCCAAACACCTCTTTAATCTTTCCCACCTCACAAATGAGAAATTCTGTCTTGATCCCCCCAAAAGTTTCTTTTTTGGCAGAATCTCTCCTCTCCACGGTTCAACCTCACTGGGTGAAGCCTCATCATTATGCATGTTTAAGGGCGTAACCGTGGGCGTGACATTTAAATTACGATGGATTTCAGCTTTGGAATTTATCAAGACTCTTTTGTTCGTACGACGAGATTGGACCGATACGAACGTTTTAATAAATCACACGTGGGTCCAATCGTACGACCATTTTTACGATCAAATGTGCGACCATTTCTACGATCGTTTGATAAATGAGGGCCACTGTGTTGATTCTTTACCGTGTTGTGGAGAGGAGGAAGAATCCTCCATCATCTTCATCAGCTTGTGCAGCATTCTTTTCTGAACGATCAGCTCCAGCGGCTCCAGAGTTCTCCCCAGCACAGAACCAGCTTTCTTGATCAGCTTGTTTAGTTTCTTCAAGTCTCTGATTCTGATGCTGCTTCCCCAGCAGATGCTGCAAAGCTAATTGCACTTTCTACAACAGACTTGTAGAAGATCTGCAACATCTTGGTGCAGACGTTGAATGATCTCAGCTTCCTTAAGAAGTAGAGTCTGCTCTGACCTTTCTTGTAGATGTAGTCAGTGTTGCATTTCCAGTCGAGTCTGCTGTCCAGCTGAACTCCAGGTATTTGTAGTTCTCTACCACCTCCACCTCCTCTTCCAGGTTGTAGACAGGACTATGCTGCTTATTCTTGCTCCTCCTGAAGTCAACAATCATCTCTTTAGTCTTGCTGGTATTTAAGATGAGCTGATTGTTACCATTTCACAAACTGACTGACCAGTTCCCTGTACTCGGCTTCTTGTCCATCACTGATACACCCCACAACTGCAGAGTCATCAGAGTATTTCTGCAGATGACAGGATCAGAGTTGTACTGGAAGTCTGAGGTGTACAGTGTAAAGAGGAATGGTGAGAGTACAGTTCCTTGTGGTGCTCCAGCGCTGCTGACCACCATCTCAGACACACAACCTTTCAGTCTCTCAAACTGTGGTCTGTTTGTTAGGTAGTCGTAAATCCAGGTGGTTGTGGAGGGATCCACCTGGAAGTTATGATGCTTCTCACATAGCAAAGCAGCTGAATAGTATTAAAGGCACTTGAAAAATCAAAAAACATGACCCTCAAAGTGCTGCCTGACTGGTCCAGATGAGAGTGGGCTCTCTGAAGCAAGAAGATAATGGCGTCTTCAACCCCAAGCCCATTACGATATGCGAACTGTAATGGGTCCTGAAAGGTATTCACTTGCTTGTTGAGGTGAGCCAGTAAGAGTCTCTCCAGGACTTTCATGATGTGAGATGTCAGAGCAACTGGTCTGTAGTCATTTGGTTCTGGTCCTGGTTCTGGTCTGTAGTCATTTGGTTCAGCTGGTTGTGGTTTTTTAGGGACAGGAACAAGACAGGATGTTTTCCACAGCACAGGAACTCTGTTCTGTCTCAGGCTGGTGTTAAAAAGGTGCTGGAGAACCGGACATAGTTGTTCTGAGCAGGTCTTGAGAACTCTGGGACTGACACCATCTGGACCTGCAGCCTTGTTCCGGTTCAATTTCTCCAGTTGTTTCTTGACCTGGTCGCAGGAGACAGTCAGGCTGGAGGTGGAGACAGAGGAGGTCTCAGGATGTCCTGATGTGGAGACAGAGGAGGTCTCAGGATGTCCTGATGTGGAGGGAGAGGAGGCTGTGTTCAGGTCCATGACTGAGGTGCAGGGTGACAGAGTGGAGGTGGGACAGGAAAGCTGTGGGCTCATGGAGGGTGTGTGGTGTGTTGGGTTGTCAGCAGGGGGGAACTGAACCTATTGAAGAACATGTTCAGTTCGTTAGCTCTGTCCAGACCTCCATCAGTCTGGTCCCCCTTTAACTTGAAGCCAGTGATCTTCTTCATTCCCGACCACACATCCCTCACGTTGTTCTGCTGGAGCTGCTCTCCAACTTCTTCCTGTCGTCCTCCTTCACTTCTTAGTCTGTGTTTTCAGTTGTTTTTGTGTGGTCTTCAGTAACTCCCTGTCAGAGGTTGCGCTAGACTTTTTCGTTGTCCGTCATTTTGACTGACATGGTCATAAAAATCCAGTCATAATCTATTTCTTACCTGTCACTTTAATTAAAATATATACATATAATAATGACATATTCGGTAGCATTTTTCCATTAAATGCTTGGTTGCTCAGTTGGTGCCGAAGACTGATTACTTTTTTGTCCCTCATCTTCCACTGCATCAGTCTTCCTTTTTTCACCTCTTTTGTCAACACTATCTTCATTATTGGGCTTTTTGAAGAAACTTCGGACACTCAGCTGCCATGACATTTTTCCGAGTGAACCCAACAGGCCATGCATCAAGAGAGACAATATGCTAACTCGCCATCTAGTGGTCAGGAGTGTAAATTGCAATCTGTCAAAATGACTGACGGCCTTCAGATTTTTCTGTCACCGTTTAAAAAAAACAGTCAATGACGGAAAATATTCGGTTAACGCGACCCCTGCTCCCTGTCTCCATCCCTGAAAGCTTTCTTTTTGATGTTCAGCAGCTTTTTCAGGACACTGGTGATCCAGGGTTTGTTATTGGGGAAGCACCTCACTGTTCTTGTTGGAACGATGTTGTCCACACAGAAGTTCATGTAATCTGTCACACACTCAGTCATGGTGTTGATGTCATCTCCATGAGGTTCACAGAGGACATTCCAGTCTGTGGCCTCAAAGCACCCTCTCAGAGCATCTTCAGCCTCAGTAGACCAGGTTTTAATCGTCCTCCTAATGACTGGTTGCTGCTGAACGATGGGCTTGTAGGTGGAGGTGAGAAGAACCAGATTATGATCTGATCTTCCTAAAGGAGGCAGGGCAGAGGAGCTGTATGCATTCTTTGTATTTGCATAAAATAAGTCCAACATCCTATTTTCTCTGGTGGAGCAGCTGACAAACTGCTGGAAAGTTGGTAACGTAGCAGAGAGGGAGACGTTGTTGAAGTCTCCAGAGATCGCCATGAATGAGTTTGGATGCTGTGTTTGTAGTTTAGCCATGACGGAGCTGATGACATCACAGGCTGTCTCTGGTGCGGTACCTGGTATTATATAAACCGCTACCAGAACAACACAGGCAAACTCTCTGGATAAATAATATGAACAGGAACCTCTCAGACCCCAACTCAGACTCCAGGTAGATGAAGAAGAGACGTTTGGTCTGGTGAGACGAAGAGAACCAAACTGGAGTCTGACCGGTCCCCACAACAGGGGGGCGTTTTTCAGCACAACACCGGTGCCGGAGTAAGACGGGAGTAAACAACCGAGCAGCTTTTGTTCTTTCTTTTTTTTTTAAATGGAGGGAGCTCCGATCCAGTCTGGGAATAAAACAGACCCACAGTTGCTTTCTTCTCACTAACAAGCTAAATGTGATGCATGACGGAAATAAGGATGCAGAATATTGGAATGCTAAGTTGTTAGCATGTAAATGTAGCAGTATGACAGACATATGACTGTTCCCGGGGAACAGAGACACTCTAGACACTTGTTAAATTTAGTTGATGTGGTAATTTTATAAGGTAATCGTGGTCTCAGCCTGTGAATTTAGATATTTGATCTCAAAGCCAGCGTTAGCATGTTGTTAGCATTAGCATACAGTCTATCAGTTTACTCAAAGATCAAACTGTAAACAACTTGCAGATTTATAACTTTATTACTTCATTAGACATCGTGTCTCTAACTCTGGGCTCAGACTGAGTGTAATGTGGTTAAATTAGAGACCAACGCAGTCCAAGCAGCTTATGCGTGTGCACGACGTTAGCATCACTTCCACTTGTTGCCAGAGGGGGCGAACTTCTGGAGAAAAGCTGGAATATGCGCCGTTCTCCTTTAAGCCATCAGCTTGAGGTCACCAACAGATGGCCGGACATTCTCCTTCAGGATCTTTGGTCTACTTCACTTTGTCAGGCAGGTCCTATTTAAGTGATTTCTAATGGAGAACAGGTGTGGCAGTAATCAGGCCTGGATGTGGATAGAGAAACTGAACTCAGCTTTCCAAAGATGATAAACCACAGTTCATTTATGTTTTAACGGGGGGGGAGATCACTTTTTCACACAGGACCATGCAGGGTTGGATTTTTCCCCCCTTACTCATAAAAATCTTCATTTAAAAACTGCATTTTGTGTTTACTTGTGTTATCTTTGTCTAATGTTAAAATTTGTTTGATGATCTGAAACATTTAAGTGTGACTAACATGCAATAAAATAAGAAATCAGGAAGGAGGAAACACTTTTTCACACAACTGTAAGTGCAGACACATGGCTGACACCTCTACACTTATTTCTGGACAAGTTCTCTAACGTATCTATAAATACTGGCTTTTACTGCAAGTGATGGTTCCTGTTTTATTCTACGTCTGAAGTAAGTTTCCTGTCAGGTTCTGAACATGCACCGACCTTTCTGCAAAACACATCAGCCTGAGCGGGTAAGCCATGTCCCCTTCAAGCATGTTTGATTTGATCCTAAAGCCCAATTCTGTCAGAAATCATGAAGTGTTCAGAGGTGATGTCATAAGCTGAAGGTTTTCACCTTCATCATCATTAAAGACCTTTCTGTCCGACATACTCCTGGCTTATTGTTCAGACTCCCGCCGTGTAGCTGTGGGGTTTGTCATGCTATGACTCACAACGTTTTGCTGTGGTTTCCATTGCTGTCAGTTCTCTCTCAACCTTCCTGACACCAGCATGCTGCAAACCTCGTCTGCAGCGTGAGAACTCGCTCTGTCTCTGCAGCTGCACGACTTCCCACCGCTGCTCTGATCACGATAGTAGAGGTCATGTGAGGTCACAATTGGCCCAATCTGGTCTCCAGGTTTGCTTTGTTCAGTCATTACATTCATACTTATATTGTATTTATATTTATATATGAATTTTAATTAATCTTTTCAAATTTTAACTGCATAACAGTTTCCCCTGAAAGCAACATTAACAAAGTGGTTTTTAGTGTATAACTGGATCATATAATGTAAGTACTATTATTGTCTGGAAACATGCATTTAATTGCATTTACATTTTTCTTAGAGAAGAAAACATCCCTGCTGAAATTGAACAGAGGTAAAGTGTCATTTTACCTGCAGCTGTTCTCACAGTCAACATGTTTTAACTTTAATGTTTATCCAGACTTTTCAGGAAGAGGCGTTAAGATCTGACTGATGCTGGAACAAGAACTAATGCTGGAACTGGGACTGGTGCTCGAACTGGAACTGGAACTGATGCTGGAATTGGGACTAATGCTGGAATTGGGACTGATGCTGGAATTGGGACTGATGCTGGAATTGGGACTGGAACTGATGCTGAAATTGGGACTGGTGCCGGAACTTCGACTAATGCTGGAACTGCTGCTGGAGCTAGGACTGATGCTGGAACTGGGACTGATGCTGGAACTGGTGATGGAACTTGGACTGATGCTTGAACTGGGACTGATGCCAGAACTAGGACTGATGCCGGAACTGGGACTGATGCTTGAACTGGAACTGATGCTGGAACTTGGACTGCTGCTCAAACTTGAACTGATGCTAGAATTGGGACTGATGCTGGAATTGGGACTGGTGCCGGAACTGGGACTGATGCTGGAACAAATGCTGGAACTGGGATTGGTGCCAGAACTGGGACTGATGCTGGAACTGATGCTGGATTTGGGACTGGTGCCGGAACTTTGACTGATGCTGAAACTAATGATGGAGGTAGTACTGATGATGGAACTGGGAATGATGCTGGGACTGGAACTAATGCTGGAACTGGGACTGGTGCTCCAACTGGAACTGATGCTTGAATGAGGACTGAAGCTGGAATTGGGACTGGAGCCAGAACTGGAACTGATGTTGGAACTGGGACTGGAACTGATGCTGAAATTGGGACTGGTGCCGGAACAGGGACTAATGCTGGAACTGATGCTGGAACTGGGACTGGTGCCGGAACTTCGACTGATGCTGGAACTGATGATGAAGCTAGGACTGATGCTGGAACTGGGATTGATGATGGGACTAATGCTGGAAATGGGAATGATGCTGGGACTGATGAAAGAACTGGGACTGATGCTGAAACTAGAACTGATGCTGGAAATGGACCTGATGTTGGGCGATGCTGGAACTGGGACTGATGCTGGAACTGGAACTGATGCTGGAACTGGGACTGATGCTAGAACTGGAACTGATGCTGGAACTGGGACGATTCTTAACTGGAACTGGGACTGATGCTGAAACTGGAACTGATGCTGGAACTGGGACGATGCTAAACTGGAAGTGGGACTGATGCTGGAACTGGAACTGATTCTGGAACTGGTGATGGAACTTGAACTGATGCTGGAACTGGGACTGATGCTGGAACTGAGACTGGAGCCAGAACTGGAACTGATGCCGGAACTGGGACTGGTGCTGGAACTGATGCTGAAACTGGGACTGGTGCCGGAACAGGGACTGATGCTGGAACTGATGCTGGAACTGGGACTGGTGCCAGAACCTCGACTGATGCTGGAACTGATGCTGGAGCTAGGACTGAAGCTGGAACTGGGATTGCTGTGGGACTAATGCTGGAACTGGAACTGATGCTGGAACTGGGACTGATGCTGGAACTGGAACTGATGCTGGAGCTTGTACTGATGCTGGAACTTGAACTGATGCTGGAACTGATCCTGGAACTGGGACTCATGCTTGAACTGGTGCTGAATCTGGGACTGATACTGGAGGTAGGACTGATGCTGGGAAATGGGACTTATGCCAGGAACTGTGACTGATGCCAGGAACTGGGAAAGATCCTGGAACTGGGACTGATGCTGGAACTGGAACTGATGCTTGGAACTGGGACTGATGCTGGAACTGGAACTGATGCTGGAATTTGGACTGATGCTGGAACTGGAACTGAAGCTGGAACTGGCATTAGGACTGATGCTGTAACTGGGACTGATGCTGGAACTGGAACTGATGCTGGAACTTAGACTGATGCTGGAACTGGAACTGATGCTGGAACTGGAATTAGGACTGATGCCGGAACAGGGACTAATGCTGGAACTGATGCTGGAACTGGGACTGGTGCCGGAACTTCGACTGATGCTGGAACTGATGATGAAGCTAGGACTGATGCTGGAACTGGGATTGATGATGGGACTAATGCTGGAAATGGGAATGATGCTGGGACTGATGAAAGAACTGGGACTGATGCTGAAACTAGAACTGATATTGGAAATGGGATTGATGCTGGGACTGATGCTGGAACTGGGACTAATGCTGGAACTGGAACTGATGCTGTAACTGGGACGATTCTAAACTGGAACTGGGACTGATAATGGAACTGGAACTGATTCTGGAACTGGTGATGGAACTTGAACTGATGCTGGAACTGGGACTGATGCTGGAACTGGGATTGGTGCCAGAACTTCGACTGATGCTGGAACTGCTGCTGGAGCTAGGACTGATGCTGAAACTAAGGACTGATGCTGGAACTGGTGATGGAACTTGAAGTGATGCTTGAACTGGGACTGATGCTAAAACTGGGACTGATGCCGGAACTAGGACTGATGCCGGAACTGGGACTGATGCTTGAACTGGAACTGATGCTGGAACTTGGACTGCTGCTCAAACTTGAACTGATGCTAGAATTGGGACTGATGCTGGAACTGGGACTGGTGTCGGAACTGGGACTGATGTTGGAACAAATGCTGGAACTGGGACTGGTGCCAGAACTGGGACTGATGCTGTAACTGATGCTGTAACTGATGCTGGAACTGGGACTGATGCTGGAACTTGGACTGATGCTGGAACTTGGACTGATGCTGGAACTGGAACTGATGCTGAAACTGGAACTAGGACTGAGGCTGGAACTGGAACTGATGCTTGGAACGGGGACTGATGCTGGAACTGGAACTGATGCTGGAATTGGGACTGATGCTGGAACTGGAACTGTTGCTGGAACTGGAACTGATGCTGGAACGTGGACTGATGCTGGAACTGATGCTGGAACTGATGCTGGAACTGGGACTGATGCTGGAACTCGAAATGATGCTGGAACTTGGACTGAGGCTGGAACTGGAACTGATGCTGAAACTGGAACTAGGACTGATGCTGGAACTGGAACTGATGCTTGGAACGGGGACTGATGCTGGAACTGGAACTGATGCTGGAATTGGGACTGATGCTGGAACTGGAACTGATGCTGGAACTGGAACTGATGCTGGAATGTGGACTAATGCTGGAACTGGAACTGATGCTGGAACTGGAACTGGAACTGGAACTGATGCTGGAGCGTGTACTGATGCTGGAACTTGAACTGATGCTGGAACTGATCCTGGAACTGGGACTCATGCTTGAACTGGTGCTGAAACTGGGACTCATACTGGAGGTGGGACTGATGCTGGGAACTGGGGCTTATGCCAGGAACTGGGACTGATGCCGGGAACTGGGACTGATGCTGGAACTGGAATTGATGCTGGAGCTTGTAATGATGCTGGAAATTGAACTGATGCTGGAACTGATCCTGGAACTGGGACTCATGCTTGAACTGGTGCTGAAACTGGGACTGATACTGGAGGTAGGACTGATGCTGGGAAATGGTACTTATGCCAGGAACTGTGACTGATGCCAGGAACTGGGAAAGATCCTGGAACTGGGACTGATGCTGGAACTGGAACTGATGCTTGGAACTGGGTCTGATGCTGGAACTGGAACTGATGCTGGAATTTGGACTGATGCTGGAACTGGAACTGATGCTGGAACTGGCATTAGGACTGATGCTGGAACTGGGACTGATGCTGGAACTGGAACTGATGCTGGAACTGGTGCCGGAACTTCGACTGATGCTGGAACTGATGATGAAGCTAGGACTGATGCTGGAACTGGGATTGATGATTGGACTAATGCTGGAAATGGGAATGATGCTGGGACTGATGAAAGAACTGGGACTGATGCTGAAACTAGAACTGATGCTGGAAATGGGATTGATGCTGGGACTGATGCTGGAACTTGGACTAATGCTGGAACTGGAACTGATGCTGTAACTGGGACGATTCTAAACTGGAACTGGGACTGATGCTGGAACTGGAACTGATGCTGTAACTGGGACGATTCTAAACTGGAACTGGGACTGATGCTGGAACTGGAACTGATACTGGAACTGGTGATGGAATGGTAAATGGTAAATGGACTGTACTTATATAGCGCTTTTCCAGTCATACTAACTGCTCAAAGCGCTTTACACTACATATCACATTCACCCAGTCACACACACATTCATACCCCGATAGGCACATCGGGAGGCAACTTGGGGTTCAGTGTCTTGCCCAAGGACACTTCGGCATGTAGTCTGGGGAAGCCTGGAATCGATCCCACAACCCTCCGGTTGAAAGACAACTGCTCTTCCACCTGAGCTACAGCCGCCGAACTTGGAACTTGAACTGATGCTGGAACTGGGACTGATGCTGGAACTGGGACTGATGCTGGAACTGGGACGATTTTAAACTGGAACTGGGACTGATGCTGGAACTGGAACTGATGCTGTAACTGGGATGATTCTAAACTGGAACTGGGACTGATGCTGGAACTGGAACTGATTCTGGAACTGGTGATGGAACTTGAACTGATGCTGGAACTGGGACTGATGCTGGAACTGGGATTGGTGCCAGAACTTCGACTGATGCTGGAACTGCTGCTGGAGCTAGGACTGATGCTGAAACTAAGGACTGATGCTGGAACTGGTGATGGAACTTGAAGTGATGCTTGAACTGGGACTGATGCTGGGACTGATGCTAAAACTGGGACTGATGCCGGAACTAGGACTGATGCCGGAACTGGGACTGATGCTTGAACTGGAACTGATGCTGGAACTTGGACTGGTGCTCGAACTTGAACTGATGCTAGAATTGGGACTGATGCTGGAACTGGGACTGGTGCCGGAACTGGGACTGATGCTGGAACTGATGCTGGAAACAATGCTGGAACTGGGACTGATGCTGGAACTCAAAAATGATGCTGGAACTTGGACTGATGCTGGAACTGATGCTGAAACTGGAACTAGGACTGAGGCTGGAACTGGAACTGATGCTTGGAACGGGGACTGATGCTGGAACTGGAACTGATGCTGGAACTGGAACTGATGCTGGAACGTGGACTGATGCTGGAACTGGAACTGATGCTGGAACTGGAACTGATGCTGGAACTGGAACTGATGCTGGAACATGGACTGATGCTGGAACTGGAACTGATGCTGGAGCTTGTACTGATGCTGGAACTTGAACTGATGCTGGAACTGATCCTGGAACTGGGACTCTTGCTTGAACTGGTGCTGAAACTGGGACTGATACTGGAGGTGGGACTGATACTGGAGGTGGGACTGATGCTGGGAACTGGGACTTATGCCAGGAACTGTGACTGATGCCGGAACTTGGGACAGATCCTGGAACTGGGACTGATGCTGGAACTGGAACTGATGCTTGGAACTGGGACTGATGCTTGAACTGGAACTGATAATTGGAACTGGGACTGATGCTGGGACTGGAACTGATCCTGGAACTTGGACTGATGCTGGGAACTGGGACTGATGCTGGAACTGGGACTGATGCTGGGAACTGGGACTGATCCTGGAACTGGGACTAATGCTGGGAACTGGGACTGATGCTGGAACTGGAACTGGTGCCAGAACTAGAACTGGGAGTGATGCTGGAACTGGGACTGATGCTGGAACTGATGCTGGAACTGGGACTGGTGCCGGAACCTCAACTGATGCTGGAACTGATGCTGGAGCTAGGACTGATGCTGGAACTGGGATTGATGCTGGGACTAATGCTGGAACTGGAACTGATGCTGGAACTGGGACTGATGCTGGAATTGGGACTGATGCTGGAACTGGGACTGGTGCTTGGGCTGGGACTGATGCTGGAACTGATGCTGAAGCTAGGACTGATGCTGGAACTGGGACTGATGCCAGAACAAGAACTGGGAGTGATGCTGGAACTGGGACTGATGCTGGAACTGGGACTCATGCTTGAACTGGTGCTGAAACTGGGACTGATGCTGGAGGTGGGACTGATGCTGGGAACTGGGACTTATGCCAGGAACTGGGACTGATGCCGGGAACTGGGACTGATACTGGAGCTGGGACTGATGCTGGGAACTGGAACTGATGCTGGAGATGGTACTGATGCTGGAACTGGGACTGATGCTGGAACCGGACCTGATGCTGGGACTGATGCTGGAACTGGGACTGATGCTGGAGGTGGGACTGATGCTGGTAACTGTAACTGATGCTGGGAACTGGGACTGATGCTGGAACTGGGACTGATACTGGAACTGGGACTGATACTGGAGCTGGGACTGATGCTGGAACTGGGACTGATACTGGAGCTGGGACTGATACTGGAACTGGGACTGATACTGGAGCTGGGACTGATACTGGTACTAGGACTGATACTGGGAATTACGGTTACTCTTTTTAACATGTTATCGTTACTATCTTCTATGTTATTTTCATATTTGCCACATTTATTCTGGGGGCCAGATTGGACCTTCTTGAAGGCTGGTTTTGACCTTCGGGCCAAACGTTTGACACCTCTGCTTTCAGAGTAGAAAATTATTATGTGTTTTTTATTTTTAAAAAAAAGAGCATCTGTTTGTCTCACATGGTTTAAACTCCTCAACAATGATGTCAAATATAAAGACGGAGTGAAAGCGTCCTTCACCAGGCAGCACTCGTACCAGAACCTTCCGAATGTGCACAAGCATGTGTCCAACCAGAGAGAATGGAGAGAAATTAGAGCCAGACAGAACAGAGCAGGTCTGCATGTGAGAACTCAGAAGAGCGAGTGGAGGAGACGAGAACAGGAAGAGAGAAAAAAACTGTCTAGGAAATGAGATAGAAAGGCAGAAGTGCATGTGGTCGGTGTTAATGTGATTCAAGCGATGGAGGTGATCAGGCACGACTGACACGTTTCTGCTCAGCAGGAGACCGACGGCTGATTCCGACTGTGGAAACCAAAGAAACGTTGGACGTAAACTTCATCAGGAACATGGGGTGAGTTCTTTTCCACAAGCAACACTGATGTTTGTGTTTCAGTCGGTTTGACTGTCAGGTGCTGCTACTTCCTGTCAGCACCGAGCCAGCAGACTCTACGTTGGTTCAGATCCAGCAGACACTACGTTGGTTCAGATCCAGCAGACTCTGCGTTGGTTCAGAGCCAGCAGACTCTACGTTGGTTCAGATCCAGCAGACTCTGCGTTGGTTCAGATCCAGCAGACTCTACGTTGGTTCAGATCCAGCAGACTCTACGTTGGTTCAGATCCAGCAGACTCTACGTTGGTTCAGATCCAGCAGACTCTGCGTTGGTTCAGATCCAGCAGACTCTGCGTTGGTTCAGAGCCAGTAGACTCTACGTTGGTTCAGATCCAGCAGACTCTGCGTTGGTTCAGATCCAGCAGACTCTACGTTGGTTCAGATCCAGCAGACTCTACGTTGGTTCAGAGCCAGTAGACTCTGCGTTGGTTCAGATTCAGCAGACTCTACGTTGGTTCAGATCCAGCAGACTCTGCGTTGGTTCAGAGCCAGTAGACTCTACGTTGGTTCAGATCCAGCAGACTCTGCGTTGGTTCAGATCCAGCAGACTCTACGTTGGTTCAGATCCAGCAGACTCTACGTTGGTTCAGAGCCAGTAGACTCTACGTTGGTTCAGATCCAGCAGACTCTGCGTTGGTTCAGAGCCAGTAGAGTCTACGTTGGTTCAGATCCAGCAGACTCTGCGTTGGTTCAGATCCAGCAGACTCTACGTTGGTTCAGATCCAGCAGACTCTACGTTGGTTCAGATCCAGCAGACTCTGCGTTGGTTCAGAGCCAGCAGACTCTACGTTGGTTCAGATCCAGCAGACTCTACGTTGGTTCAGATCCAGCAGATTCTACGTTGGTTCAGATCCAGCAGAGTCTACGTTGGTTCAGATCCAGCAGACTCTACGTTGGTTCAGATCCAGCAGACTCTGCGTTGGTTCAGATCCAGCAGAGTCTACGTTGGTTCAGATCCAGCAGACTCTACGTTGGTTCAGATCCAGCAGAGTCTACGTTGGTTCAGATCCAGCAGACTCTACGTTGGTTCAGAGCCAGCAGACTCTGCGTTGGTTCAGATTCAGCAGACTCTGCGTTGGTTCAGAGCCAGTAGACTCTACGTTGGTTCAGATCCAGCAGACTCTGCGTTGGTTCAGATCAGCAGACTCTACGTTGGTTCAGATCCAGCAGACTCTACGTTGGTTCAGAGCCAGTAGACTCTACGTTGGTTCAGATCCAGCAGACTCTGCGTTGGTTCAGAGCCAGTAGAGTCTACGTTGGTTCAGATCCAGCAGACTCTGCGTTGGTTCAGATCCAGCAGACTCTACGTTGGTTCAGATCCAGCAGACTCTACGTTGGTTCAGATCCAGCAGACTCTACGTTGGTTCAGATCCAGCAGAGTCTACGTTGGTTCAGATCCAGCAGACTCTACGTTGGTTCAGATCCAGCAGACTCTGCGTTGGTTCAGATCCAGCAGAGTCTACGTTGGTTCAGATCCAGCAGACTCTACGTTGGTCAGATCCAGCAGACTCTACGTTGGTTCAGATCCAGCAGACTCTGCGTTGGTTCAGATCCAGCAGACTCTACGTTGGTTCAGATCCAGCAGACTCTGCGTTGGTTCAGATCCAGCAGACTCTACGTTGGTTCAGATCCAGCAGACTCTACGTTGGTTCAGATCCAGCAGACTCTACGTTGGTTCAGAGCTCTTCACAGATTCAGAAACTTTCTCCTGCTGTGATACATTTCGTGCTCAGACCTGCAGCATCTGCAGATGACCCACCAGCACAGCTGCTGTTGATCTGAACACATTATTAAACCTGAAAACGTCTTCATCACTCCGTTTCACAGACTTCGGACTCTGACAGGTGAGAATCTGCAGTCCTTATTTGGAAGCGCTGAGTTGAGCACCGGAAGTGGTGAGCACATGAAAACCTCTCTGATGGAAGTAGAGATTTCCCAGGCTGCAGATTTTAAACGCAGCACTTTCAGTCATGAGACGCGAGTTCGATGCTGAGAGGCATCGGCTGTTTTCAGTCAGCAGAAAAGAATCGCTTCACTTCAGCTCATTTTCCTCCCTATTCTGATAATAACATCAGTGATGGTGAAAAATGACGTCATGACCTACAAAACAACACAAAACTAAATAAAACTAAACACTGGTTGGACTCCACACAGCAGGAGGAAGTTCAGCGTTTTCTGCTTCCCTGTGAAGCGCTTCAGTTCGCTTTCTGTCGTCTACAGAGCTGCTGGCGGTTTCACTGTCATCGCCTCGCTGTGCCATGTAACCGAGGCCTCGGTTGGTCTGGTCACAGGTCACATCTAGAGAAGCGCTGAGAGCGCAGACCGCCGTCATCATCATCATTTCAGACTGAAGGACAGCTTCATATCAGAGAGCCTCTAATGACATCTGTAGAATAACACACAAACATAGCCACGCATTACTAACGCACCATCACCTGCACAGCGCCCGCACATCTCGGTGATCCTTGAAGATCTTGGTGTTGATCCGGATCACCGTTTGGATCCAGGAATTCTTTATGGATTCCCTGTCAATGTGAAATGTGGCCACATGGGGGAGCAGTTTGCTGGAGATCCCTGCTCAGACTGGTGGAGGTGATGGGCCTTGTCCCAACACCCCCACTTCCACCCTCGCGCCCCCACAATGCTCCCGTTGAGGGTTCAAGCATGTAATGTGTCCCGGTTCTCCAGGGCTGCTCCTGGGTGGAAGTCCTCCACGCCCCCTTTGCACCCTCAATCCACACTTGGTGAAGTCCACATGGATGCAGACTTCACTAATTGATTCACTAATTCACTAAGAAAGTGCTGATTGCACTTTCCACAACAGACTTGTAGAAGATCTGCAACATCTTGGTGCAGACATTAAATGATTTCAGCTTCCTTAAGAAGTAGAGTCTGCTCTGACCTTTCTTGTAGATGTAGTCAGTGTTGCATTTCCAGTCGAGTCTGTTGTCCAGCTGAACTCCAGGTATTTGTAGTTCTCCACCACCTCCACCTCCTCTTCCAGGATGTAGACAGGACTATGCTGCTTATTCTTGCTCCTCCTGAAGTCAACTATCATCTCTTTAGTCTTGCTGGTATTTAAGATGCGCTGATTGTTACCATTTCACAAACGGATTGACCAGGGAACTGGTCTATGTGAACTATGGAACCCCGAAAAGACCCTGCCTCAGAGTACACCCAAAAAACTGATTCAAGCCCCTCTTAAAAGTGACACACTGAGATTTAGTTTATTTTACACAAATTTAGCAAGTAAATATTACTTTATTTATTTTTCATGGATTTAAAGTAAAATAATTTCATAGCAAATGTTCAACTCAAATTCATTGAGTTTGATAGGCTTATTTACATATTTTCCCATCATGCATTGCAGTACTGCCTGTCCTTTCTGCACTGTGAGTGATGTGTGTATGTAATCTCATCACTCTCAGCCTGTCTCCTTTACATTCGGTGTCTCCGCATTGGCACTAACTCTGTTTTGAGTATAAGCATGTCCTTTCCATTTGCACATGGAAGAGATCAGCAAGGAAGTGTCTGATGACAAATCTTAATCATTTAGATATTTTAATAACAGTGACCCGATAGCAAACTTTTAACCTCTATCTGTAGTTAGTTTAAATTGAGTCAAATAAACACAAAATACTGTAATTTAACTCCACTGATCTACATGATTTTGTGTTTAAGTAACAAATTATTTACATTCATTAAACGTGATTCTTTCCATTTAAAGGGACTTGAGGCAGGAATTTAAAAACAAACAAACATGCATGTCCGTGTTTTTTCATACTAATGGGTGATTAAGTACTAAATACCAAAAATAATGTTTCCACCACGTTTCACGTGTCTGAATTTCCCGCGCTGCCCTGCAGATGTGACGTCAAATGATGCTACATCCACAGTTTTGATGCAGGAAGAAGACGGTTGCGGTAAATTCAAACACTGTAAGCGATAGTTATGGATTCTTCTTCCGTCAGCAAACGATCCAGATCAACTGAAAGACACTAAAAAGTGTAGCTACGAAGTAGTGGAACTTTTTATTAGTAAAAATATAGAAATATTTGCTTTGTCATTATTAATCCCTGACTGACTGGAATCAAAAACTGTAGAAAATATGGCCGTAGTATCCGCTCACTTCTGAACAGAGGAAAGTGAAGCCAGGTGGGCGTGTCCCACCATCGCCATCTTGCCGTGTCGTCACTCCTGGAAAATACTAAAACGGGCAAATGATTGACAGCCAATTTACTGTGGGCTAAACGCAAACCAAGCTAACTGGAAGCTAACAGGAGCTAGCAAAGATTAGCCTCCTAAGCGGTGGATAAAAGGTCAGACATGTTTGGACTGTTAGCTGCTAAAAACCACCATGTTGCTCTGCTGTAGACTGAGACCTTACTGAGAGCTAACAAGAAGCTAACTGTTAGTACCGACCGGCTTCCAGTCTGTCACCTGTCAATCAAAAGGACGCGTCCCTAATTATGTTAATTTCAAGATTAAATAACATCTTAATTGATGAGTTATAAAAAAAAATTCACCCCCCTCACAGTTGACATGAAAGTAAACTTGACCTGTTAAACCTAAAATTATGTTTGAACCAGACTGTAAACATGTTTATTTCTACTGTGAACATGTTTATTTCTGCTGTAAAAGTGTTTATTTCTGCTGTGAACATGTTTATTTCTGCTGTGAACATGTTTATTTCTGCTGTAAACATGTTTATTTCTGCTGTAAAAGTGTTTACTTCTTCTGTAGACATGTTTATTTCTGCTGTGAACATGTTTATTTCTGCTGTGAAAACGTTTATTTCTGCTGTAAACATGTTTATTTCTGCTGTAAACATGTTTTATTTCTGTTGTATAAAGTGTTTACTTCTTCTGTAGACATGTTTATTTCTGCTGTGAACATGTTTATTTCTGCTGTGAACGTGTCTATTTCTGCTGTAAACATGTTTATTTCTGCTGTGGACATGTTTATTTTTGCTGTGAACATGTTTATTTCTGCTGTAAACACGTTTCTTTCTGCTGCAAAAGTGTCTATTTGTGCTGTCAAGTTGGCTTTTTCAACGTGGGTGTTTATGGGATTTGCTTTGGAGCCCCTAGCGGATTAAGAAAGGATTATATTTGTGCAATGTGGAGTTTAACTGGAACTTACTGGTATTAGCTGGATCTGACATCCTTGGTGCCATCAGTGCTCTTCCTCTGGTCTTCATCATCAGTCAAGTTAGACAACGGCAGCAGGACACGTGTCACACGTAGACCTGATGCCAGCAGGAGGCAGGACTGCAGGTTTAAGTTCCTCCTACCTGTTCATGGTACCGGAGACTGACGGGAGCTGGACCTGACGCCAGCAGGAGGAGCAGGACTGCAGGTTTAGGGTTCTCCTACCTGTTCGCTGGTACCGGGAGACTGACGGGAGCTGGACCTGACGCCAGCAGGAGGAGCAGGACTGCAGGGCTGGGTTCCTCCTACCTGTTCACATGGTACCGGAGACTAACGGGAGCTGGACCCTGACGCCAGCAGGAGGAGCAGGACTGCAGGTTTAAGTTCCTCTACCTGTTCACATGGTACCAGAGACTAACGGGAGCTGGACCTGACACCAGCAGGAGGAGCAGGACTGCAGGTTTACGTTCCTCCTACCTGTTCACATGGTACCAGAGACTAACGGGAGCTGGACCTGACACCAGCAGGAGGAGCAGGACTGCAGGTTTAAGTTCCTCCTACCTGTTCACATGGTACCGGAGACTAACGGGAGCTGGACCTGACGCCAGCAGGAGGAGCAGGACTGCAGGTTTAAGTTCCTCCTACCTGTTCACATGGTACCGGAGACTAACGGGAGCTGGACCTGACGCCAGCAGGAGGAGCAGGACTGCAGGTTTAAGTTCCTCCCTACCTGTTCACATGGTGCCGGAGACTAACGGGAGCTGGACCTGACGCCAGCAGGAGGAGCAGGACTGCAGGTTTAAGTTCCTCCTACCTGTTCACATGGTACCGGAGACTAACAGGAGCTGGACCTGACGCCAGCAGGAGGAGCAGGACTGCAGGTTTAAGTTCCCTCCTACCTGTTCACATGGTACCGGAGACTAACGGGAGCTGGACCTGACACCAGCAGGAGGAGCAGGACTGTGGGTCAGAGGTGACTCTGTATGAGCTGGTTTGTGTTTTCTCTGTTCTCTGCAGGGAGTCCAGTCTTTGCCAGGTGAGAGCAACGGTCATGCTGTATGACGACAGCAACAAGCGCTGGGTTCCTGCAGGATCTGACCCCAGCCCTTCCATCAGCCGCGTCCACGTCTATCACAACCCTGCAGCCAACACCTTCAGAGTGGTGGGTCGGAAAATGCAGGCCGACCAGCAGGTAACTGACGCAGTCTGACTGCATGATAACATGCTAGCTGTGATCTCAGCTGAGATGGAGTCACCTTCCACTTTGTCCTCCTTTTCTCCCGTCCGGCCCGCTTGTTGGTTCAGGTGGTGATCAACTGTCCCATCGTAAAAGGGATGAAGTACAACCAAGCCACCCCCACCTTCCATCAGTGGAGGGATCCCAGGCAGGTGTGGGGGTTGAACTTTGGGAACAAAGAGGATGCTGCTGCTTTTGCAAACAGCATGATGCAGGCGTTACAGACCCTGAATGCACCACCAGGTAACTACACCACACCATCAGCAGCAGATACTCCAGCAGCGGCTGATTCTGAGCTCCTGAAGGTGCAACGATTCCAGGTTCATCAAAGGTCAGAGCAGGGGTCCCGAGCCGCAAGAGGCTCTCTGGGCCACCGCTATGGCTCTCAATAACGTCAAACTAAAAATAACAGAACCAACTCATAGTTTTTTAAAATACCAGTATGCATAATAACAGTTAATAACGATGATAATAATAATAATAACAACAACTTATAGAGCGCCTTCAAGGAACCCAAGGTTGTTTTACAGAGCAAATAGATAAACAAACAAACAAACAGCTGTAGATTTTAGCAGTTTTGTCATGGAGTAATTGTGAATTTCCACAACATAATGACACTAAAAGTTCCAAGGCAATAATATATTTTCTTTAAATTTGTTTCTTTTGTCATTATCTTGGAAATTACTTTTTTCTACATAATTTACCACAAACACCTACATTTTGATTTAACCTTTTTCATACAGTTAAATCACATAGAAGACAAGGTGTCCTCTTTTTGCAATTTTTTTTAAATTTCAAAACTTAAAAGTAGAAATGAAACTGATTCCTTTAAAAAGACGGCAAATTTTTTATATTATTTATCAAAAATGATAATTTGCCTTTTTTTTAAAAAGGCTACGGAACAACTGCAGCGCTAAACAACTTTATTTCGCTGGCTGAGACAGAAAAATGGCTCTTTGGATTGTAAAGGTTGCAGACCGCTGGTTAAAGTAAACATATAAAGACATACTTTATTAATCCCATTTAGAGAACCAATTAGGAAATTAATTCTCTGCATTTTTAACCGTCTCAGGTTGAACCTGAGAACAGTCGGCTGCTAATTAAAATGCGCGGGGAGCAGTTGGTGGGGGTTATGGGGTCCACAGAGCAACGGTTATTATGGTTAACTAAAACTAGCAGTGAAGAAAATAATATAGTTAACTGAAATAAAAACAAAAATGAAAACGAAGAATAAAACTAAAATGAAATAGAAACTACAAAGAACAACTAGAAAATTTCTGAAGAAATTTTGAATGCTGCCAATCTGCTGCCCACGTCGAACAGAGCGGCAGCCATGTTACAAAGATGGATTAACAGACAGAAAGACAAAGCTGTGAGACAGACTGTGACACAGACAGAGAGTGAGTGAGACAGACTGAGAAAGACAGACAGAAGGTGAGTGAGACAGACTGAGAAACACAGAAAGATGCTGAGTGAGACAGAGACTGAGCCAGACTGACTGTGAGTGACACAGACACCGTGAGACAGACAGATAGATAGATAGACACTGTGAGACAGACTGAGAGAGAGACAGAAAGACACTGAGACAGACAGATACTTAGATAAATAGAGAGACACTGAGACAGACAGACACTGACAGACAGACGGACAGACACTGAGAGACAGACAGATACTTAGATAGAGAGACACTGAGACAGACTGACAGACAGACAGACAGACACTGTGAGACAAACAGATACTTAAATAGAGAGACACTGAGACAGACAGACAGATAGATAGATAGATAGATACTGTGACACTGACATACAGACAGACAATGTGACAGACAGATACTTAGACACTGAGAGACAAACAGACACTGTGAGACAGACTGTAAGTGAGAAACAGACTGTGAGTCGAACTGTGAGTGAGACAGAGACAGACTGTGAGTCGAACAGAGACTGTGAGATAGACTGTGAATGAGACATAGACTGTGAGACAGACTGTAAGTGAGACAGAGACTGTGAGATAGACTGTGAATGAGACATAGACTGTGAGACAGACTGTTAGCGAGACAGAGACTGTGTGAAAGACTGTGAGTGTGACAGAGACCGTGAGGCAGAAAGACACAGACAGACAGAAAGATAGATCATCCACAGGACTGACAGGAGGCCAAGACTGGTGAACAGAGGGTTCAAGGGAGAGGAAGACTGAGAAAGGAAGCAGAGACATGTTTGAATATAAGAGAGAGAGAGTTCTAGTATTGAGGACATGGTGAGACGCCAAATAAGTGGACAGAGGGACAGTCATGATGACCTCAGTGGATTTGAACCTCCAGTTTGATCATACATTGGTTTATAGATGAGGAATTAAGTCAAAGGTGAAACTAATTAACACAGCAGGGAGAACTGCTTAGGTTGTCATGACAACGCAGCACCTGTGTGTGTGTGTGTGTCACAGAATGTCAGTTAATTTCAGTTAGAGACTTTGTGCTTTAGTTTTCTATGGGAAAATGCTGAATCGTCCACTGCGAGAAAACCGTAACAGATATCAAAATAATTTTTTTCACCGTGAGCGCCATGAGGCTTTCAGGAACTCAGGAATGTATTTTATTTTATCCTAAGTGGAACAGAATTTAAATGGTGACAGTTTTAAGAATCAGGGCTTTTTGAGCTTTCCGTCTAGATTA
>JALJCO010002684.1:0-77551 GCA_023101725.1 Atherinomorus stipes
TCTGGTACCAGTGCTATACCAGTCTGGTTTCAGACTGGTACCAGTGGCATACCACTTTGGTTCCAGTCTGGTACCAGTGCTATACCAGTCTTGTACCAGTCTAATACCAGTCTGTTAACAGTCTGATACCAGTGGCATACCAGTATGGTTCCATTCTGGTACCAGTGCTATACCAGTCTGGTACCAGTGTGGAAGCAATGAAATACCAGTCTGGTACCAGTCTGATACCAGTTTGGCACCAGTCTGATACCAGTCTGGTACCAGTATGGAACCAGTGCCATACAGGTATCATACCAGTCTGGTACCATCTGATATCATTGGTCATACAGGTTTGAAATCCAGTTTATGAGGAGAGGAGTTGACCAGAGGACAGACAGAGACAATCCTGGTGTTTAGGACACAGCCAGAAGACACAAAGACATGACAGAGAGACAATCCTGATGAGTTTGTAGTAAGAAATACATTAGAAAGTCCTACATGTGTATTTCTATATGAATTAGGTCAAAGTTGAAACTAATTAACACAGCAGGGAGAACTGATCAAGTTGTCATGACAATGGAGCTACATGCATGTGTAAGAGAATGACAGTTGATTACAGTTACACAGACTTTATGCTTCAGTTTTCTATGGGAAAATGCTGGAGACCACTCCCCGAACAACTGTCCACTGAGAGAAAACCGTAACAGATATCAAAATAATTTTTTCACCGTGAGCGCCACAAGCCTTTCAGGAACTGGGAGATGTCTTTTATTTTATCCTAAGGTACACACAATTGGCATGGTGACAAGTTATATCCACATGACCTTTTAGGATTCTTCGTCCAGATTACAATGGAGGTGAATAGGAGCAAAGTCGTGACTTTGTAAGATTCCGTGGGGCGTAGTTCGAAAACGGTGCGTCTGACGGATTTTTGGACCGGAGGATGCGACGAAGCCAACGAGTCAAGCTCCGTTTTGATCTAAATTTTATTTTTGTGCGATGAAAACTGTGGAAGTTATGGGCATTTGTTTGAAATTTTCTGGGGGATGAAAAATTTTGGCCTGAAAAGTGAAATTTTTCATGTTTTTGGAGAGGGCATAACTCAAAAATGGTTGAAGATATGAAGCTGAAAATAAATATTCTAGTCGTGCAACTCCTGAAGAGTTTATGAAAGTTTGAATGGTGTTTCTAGCTGAAATAAAGCTGAAGATATGAAGGCTGAACGGACCTGAAGGATTTGAAGTTAGAGTGCGTTAGAGTGGAGCGGAAAGGAGCGAAAAAGCTGAAAATCTCAGATTTGAAGGATTTGTAAACTGGCTTAATTCAAAATTGGTTGAAGATATGAAAATAAAAAATAGATAGAATTATACCTGAATCTTTTGAGACTTGTTTAAAGTTTGAATGGTGTTTCTACCTTAACCGGTCAAAAAGCCTTAGCGTTTTGAAGCAGGTGAAGTTTTTTGAAGGGTTTGAAGGCTTCTCCATTGACTTCAATGTTAAAAATTGATCAATAAATGATCAATAACTTGAAAACAGTTGAAGTTATCAATACCAAACTTCTCGAGCACACCATCTCCAGAAGGAGCTGAACATTTTAAAGTTTGAACGGCTAAAATCGGGTGAAGCATGCTGAAGATATGGACGACCAAAAAACGGCGGAAAAATAATAATAATAATAATAATAAATAAAGAGAAACAGGAAAACAAATGTGTGAATGCTTTAACAGCATTCACACAACTAGAAAATTTCTGAAGAAATTTTGAATGCTGCCAATCTGCTACCCACGTCGAACAGAGCGGCAGCCATGTTACAAAGATGGATTAACAGACAGAAAGACAAAGCTGTGAGACAGACTGTGACACAGACAGAGAGTGAGTGAGACAGACTGAGAAAGACAGACAGAAGGTGAGTGAGACAGACTGAGAAACACAGAAAGATGCTGAGTGAGACAGAGACTGAGCCAGACTGACTGGTGACACAGACACCGTGAGACAGACAGATAGATAGATAGACACTGTGAGACAGACTGAGAGAGAGACAGAAAGACACTGAGACAGACAGATACTTAGATTGACACTGACAAACAGACAGACACTGTGAGACAGACAGATACTTAGATAAATAGAGAGACACTGAGACAGACAGACACTGACAGACAGACGGACAGACACTGTGAGACAGACAGATACTTAGATAGAGAGACACTGAGACAGACAGACAGACACTGTGAGACAGACAGATACTTAAAAAGAGAGACACTGAGACAGACAGACAGATAGACAGACAGACAGACAGATAGATAGATAGATAGATAGATAGATAGATAGATAGATAGATAGATAGATAGATAGATAGATAGATAGATAGATAGATACTGTGACACAGACATACAGACAGACAATGTGACAGACAGATACTTAGACACTGAGAGACAGACAGACACTGTGAGACAGACTGTAAGTGAGAAACAGACTGTGAGTCGAACTGTGAGTGAGACAGAGACAGACTGTGAGTCGAACAGAGACTGTGAGATAGACTGTGAATGAGACATAGACTGTGAGACAGACTGTAAGTGAGACAGAGACTGTGAGATAGACTGTGAATGAGACATAGACTGTGAGACAGACTGTTAGCGAGACAGAGACCGTGAGGCAGAAAGACACAGACAGACAGAAAGATAGATCATCCACAGGACTGACAGGAGGCCAAGACTGGTGAACAGAGGGTTCAAGGGGAGAGGAAGACTGAGAAAGGAAGCACAGACATGTTTGAATATAAAGAGAGAGAGTTCTAGTATTGAGGACATGGTGAGACACCAAATAAGTGGACAGAGGGACAGTCATGATGACCTCAGTGGATTTGAACCTCCAGTTTGATCATACATTGGTTTATAGATGAGGAATTAAGTCAAAGGTGAAACTAATTAACACAGCAGGGAGAACTGCTTAGGTTGTCATGACAACGCAGCACCTGTCTGTGTGTGTGTGTCACAGAATGTCAGTTAATTTCAGTTAGAGACTTTATGCTTTAGTTTTCTATGGGAAAATGCTGAATCGTCCACTGCGAGAAAACCGTAACAGATATCAAAATAATTTTTTTCACCGTGAGCGCCATGAGGCTTTCAGGAACTCAGGAATGTATTTTATTTTATCCTAAGTGGAACAGAATTTAAATGGTGACAGTTTTAAGAATCAGGGCTTTTTGAGCTTTCCGTCTAGATTACAATGGAGAGATATAGGAGCAAAATGGTGACTTTCTAAGATTCCGAGAGCCGTAGTTCGAAAACGGTGCGTCTGAGCAAAAAATGTGCGGAAGGATGAAATGAAGCCAACAAGATTTCCAACGTTTTGATGTAAAAATTATGTCTGTACGATGAACGGTGTGGGAGTTATGGCCATTTGTTTCAAAGTTGGAAATGCTTCAAAAGTTAGAGTGCGGCTAGAGTGCGGAGGGATTTTGGGATTTTTTGGATTTTTCCTAAAACGTAACTTACCATTGTGTCAAAACCGTAACAGATATGTACATATCCTTTCACATGGTTAAAGTTTCAGCTTTCGTGACCCGTTTAAACTTTGAATGGTGTTTCTATGTTGTGGTATGGCTGAGCTATAGAGGTCCAAAGTGACCTGGGTTCTTGGTTTTTTCTCGGCTTTTTCCGACCAAATCCCATTCATTTCTATGGGACCGAAAATCGCAGTTTTTTGCGAATTGCGTGAACACCGTTTGAGTTTTGCGCGGACAAATGACAAGCACACCGATCCCGGCCGAGACGCACGTTTTGATATAACTTTTGTGGGGGTGCTGGCAAAGCCCTGGGAGGAGTAGGCCGTCAAAAAACAGGACGGAAACTGAAAAAGTTAATAATAATAACTAGAAAATTTCTGAAGAAATTTTGAATGCTGCCAATCTGCTACCCACGTCGAACAGAGCGGCAGCCATGTTACAAAGATGGATTAACAGACAGAAAGACAAAGCTGTGAGACAGACTGTGACACAGACAGAGAGTGAGTGAGACAGACTGAGAAAGACAGACAGAAGGTGAGTGAGACAGACTGAGAAACACAGAAAGATGCTGAGTGAGACAGAGACTGAGACAGACTGACTGTGAGTGACACAGACACCGTGAGACAGACAGATAGATAGATAGACACTGTGAGACAGACTGAGAGAGAGACAGAAAGACACTGAGACAGACAGATACTTAGATAGACACTGACAAACAGACAGACACTGTGAGACAGACAGATACTTAGATAAATAGAGAGACACTGAGACAGACATTCTGGCCAAACACCATTCATTTTCAATGAGAAAAATAGTTGCGTAGATAGACAAATAAAGACTGTGAGATAGACAGATACTTAGATTGACAGACACTGAGAGACAGACACTGTGAGACAGAGAGACACGGTGAGACAGACAGATGCATGTATAGATTGATTGTCACTGAGAGACAGACAGACAGATAGACACTATGAGACAGACAGACAGATACTGTGAGACAGACAGATACTTAGATAGATAGACACTGAGAGACAGACAGACAGATAGATACTGTTAGACAGACAGATAATTAGATTGATAGACACAGAGACAGACAGACACTATGAGACAGACAGATAGATACTGTGTTGAGAGAGTGATAGGCACTGAGAGGCAGACAGATACTTAGATAGACACTGAGTCACATACAGACACTATGAGACAGAGACAGATAGATACTGTGAGACAGACAGATAGACACTGAGAGACAGAGAGACAATGAAGCTGACAAGTTTTCCTACGTTTTGATCTATAATTTATTTCTGTATGATGAAAGCTGTAGGAGTTATGGGCATTTGTCTCACATCTGAAAATGCTTCAAACTTTAGAGTGCAGCCAGAGTGCTGAGGGATTTAGGGTTTTTCTGATTTTTTCTGAAAATGTAGCTTACCGTTGTGTCGAAACCTGAACAGATATGTAAATATCCCTTCACATGGTAAAAGTTTCATCCTTCCTGACCAATTTAAACTTTGAATGGTGTCTCTATGTGATGGTATGGCTGAGCTATAGAGGTCCAAAGTGACCTGGGTTTTGGGCTTTTCTCGGCTGATCCTGAACAAATCCCATTCATTTCTATGGGACCAAAGATCGCAGTTTTTTGCGAATTGCGTAAACACCGTTTGAGTTTTGCGCGGACAAATAACAAGCACACCATTCCCGGCCGAGACGCTCGTTTTGATATAACATTTGTGGGGGTGCAGTCAAAGCCCTAGGAGGAGTAGGCCGTCAAAGCATAGGGAGGAAACTGAAAATAGGGTAGCAAGTAAATACTAGAAAATTTCTGAAGAAATTTTGAATGCTGCCAATCTGCTACCCACGTCGAACAGAGCGGCAGCCATGTTACAAAGATGGATTAACAGACAGAAAGACAAAGCTGTGAGACAGACTGTGACACAGACAGAGAGTGAGTGAGACAGACTGAGAAAGACAGACAGAAGGTGAGTGAGACAGACTGAGAAACACAGAAAGATGCTGAGTGAGACAGGGACTGAGACAGACTGACTATGAGTGACACAGACACCGTGAGACAGACAGATAGATAGATAGACACTGTGAGACAGACTGAGAGAGAGACAGAAAGACACTGAGACAGACAGATACTTAGATAGACACTGACAAACAGACAGACACTGTGAGACAGACAGATACTTAGATAAATAGAGAGACACTGAGACAGACATTCTGGCCAAACACCATTCATTTTCAATGAGAAAAATAGTTGCGTAGATAGACAAATAAAGACTGTGAGATAGACAGATACTTAGATTGACAGACACTGAGAGACAGACACTGTGAGACAGAGAGACACGGTGAGACAGACAGATGCATGTATAGATTGATTGTCACTGAGAGACAGACAGACAGATAGACACTATGAGACAGACAGACAGATACTGTGAGACAGACAGATACTTAGATAGATAGACACTGAGAGACAGACAGACAGATAGATACTGTTAGACAGACAGATAATTAGATTGATAGACACAGAGACAGACAGACACTATGAGACAGACAGATAGATACTGTGTTGAGAGAGTGATAGGCACTGAGAGGCAGACAGATACTTAGATAGACACTGAGTCACATACAGAAACTATGAGACAGAGACAGATAGATACTGTGAGACAGACAGATAGACACTGAGAGACAGAGAGACAATGAAGCTGACAAGTTTTCCTACGTTTTGATCTATAATTTATTTCTGTATGATGAAAGCTGTAGGAGTTATGGGCATTTGTCTCACATCTGAAAATGCTTCAAACTTTAGAGTGCAGCCAGAGTGCTGAGGGATTTAGGGTTTTTCTGATTTTTTTCTGAAAATGTAGCTTACCGTTGTGTCGAAACCTGAACAGATATGTAAATATCCCTTCACATGGTAAAAGTTTCATCCTTCCTGACCAATTTAAACTTTGAATGGTGTCTCTATGTGATGGTATGGCTGAGCTATAGAGGTCCAAAGTGACCTGGGTTTTGGGCTTTTCTCGGCTGATCCTGAACAAATCCCATTCATTTCTATGGGACCAAAGATCGCAGTTTTTTGCGAATTGCGTAAACACCGTTTGAGTTTTGCGCGGACAAATAACAAGCACACCATTCCCGGCCGAGACGCTCGTTTTGATATAACATTTGTGGGGGTGCAGTCAAAGCCCTAGGAGGAGTAGGCCGTCAAAGCATAGGGAGGAAACTGAAAATAGGGTAGCAAGTAAATACTAGAAAATTTCTGAAGAAATTTTGAATGCTGCCAATCTGCTACCCACGTCGAACAGAGCGGCAGCCATGTTACAAAGATGGATTAACAGACAGAAAGACAAAGCTGTGAGACAGACTGTGACACAGACAGAGAGTGAGTGAGACAGACTGAGAAAGACAGACAGAAGGTGAGTGAGACAGACTGAGAAACACAGAAAGATGCTGAGTGAGACAGGGACTGAGACAGACTGACTATGAGTGACACAGACACCGTGAGACAGACAGATAGATAGATAGACACTGTGAGACAGACTGAGAGAGAGACAGAAAGACACTGAGACAGACAGATACTTAGATAGACACTGACAAACAGACAGACACTGTGAGACAGACAGATACTTAGATAAATAGAGAGACACTGAGACAGACATTCTGGCCAAACACCATTCATTTTCAATGAGAAAAATAGTTGCGTAGATAGACAAATAAAGACTGTGAGATAGACAGATACTTAGATTGACAGACACTGAGAGACAGACACTGTGAGACAGAGAGACACGGTGAGACAGACAGATGCATGTATAGATTGATTGTCACTGAGAGACAGACAGACAGATAGACACTATGAGACAGACAGACAGATACTGTGAGACAGACAGATACTTAGATAGATAGACACTGAGAGACAGACAGACAGATAGATACTGTTAGACAGACAGATAATTAGATTGATAGACACAGAGACAGACAGACACTATGAGACAGACAGATAGATACTGTGTTGAGAGAGTGATAGGCACTGAGAGGCAGACAGATACTTAGATAGACACTGAGTCACATACAGACACTATGAGACAGAGACAGATAGATACTGTGAGACAGACAGATAGACACTGAGAGACAGAGAGACAATGAAGCTGACAAGTTTTCCTACGTTTTGATCTATAATTTATTTCTGTATGATGAAAGCTGTAGGAGTTATGGGCATTTGTCTCACATCTGAAAATGCTTCAAACTTTAGAGTGCAGCCAGAGTGCTGAGGGATTTAGGGTTTTTCTGATTTTTTTCTGAAAATGTAGCTTACCGTTGTGTCGAAACCTGAACAGATATGTAAATATCCCTTCACATGGTAAAAGTTTCATCCTTCCTGACCAATTTAAACTTTGAATGGTGTCTCTATGTGATGGTATGGCTGAGCTATAGAGGTCCAAAGTGACCTGGGTTTTGGGCTTTTCTCGGCTGATCCTGAACAAATCCCATTCATTTCTATGGGACCAAAGATCGCAGTTTTTTGCGAATTGCGTAAACACCGTTTGAGTTTTGCGCGGACAAATAACAAGCACACCATTCCCGGCCGAGACGCTCGTTTTGATATAACATTTGTGGGGGTGCAGTCAAAGCCCTAGGAGGAGTAGGCCGTCAAAGCATAGGGAGGAAACTGAAAATAGGGTAGCAAGTAAATACTAGAAAATTTCTGAAGAAATTTTGAATGCTGCCAATCTGCTACCCACGTCGAACAGAGCGGCAGCCATGTTACAAAGATGGATTAACAGACAGAAAGACAAAGCTGTGAGACAGACTGTGACACAGACAGAGAGTGAGTGAGACAGACTGAGAAAGACAGACAGAAGGTGAGTGAGACAGACTGAGAAACACAGAAAGATGCTGAGTGAGACAGAGACTGAGCCAGACTGACTGTGAGTGACACAGACACCGTGAGACAGACAGATAGATAGATAGACACTGTGAGACAGACTGAGAGAGAGACAGAAAGACACGAGACAGACAGATACTTAGATTGACACTGACAGACAGACAGACACGTGAGACAGACAGATACTTAGATAAATAGAGAGACACTGAGACAGACAGACAGACAGACAGATAGAGAGACACTGTGAGACAGACAGATACTTAGATAGAGAGACACTGAGACAGACAGAAGACAGACAGATCTTAGAAGCACAGCAACAGACAGACAGACAGACAGATAGAAGATAGATAGATAGATAGATAGATAGATAGATAGATAGATAGATAGATAGATAGATAGATAGATAGATAGATAGATACTGTGACACAGACATACAGACAGACAATGTGACAGACAGATACTTGAGACGACTGAGAGACAGACAGACACTGTGAGACAGACTGTGAGTGAGAAACAGACTGTGAGTCGAACAGAGACTGTGAGAGAATAGACTGTGAATGAGACATAGACTGTGAGACAGACTGTAAGTGAGACAGAGACTGTGAGATAGACTGTGAATGAGACATAGACTGTGAGACAGACTGTTAGCGAGACAGAGACCGTGAGGCAGAAAGACACAGACAGACAGAAAGATAGATCATCCACAGGACTGACAGGAGGCCAAGACTGGTGAACAGAGGGTTCAAGGGGAGAGGAAGACTGAGAAAGGAAGCACAGACATGTTTGAATATAAAGAGAGAGAGTTCTACTATTGAGGACATGGTGAGACACCAAATAAGTGGACAGAGGGACAGTCATGATGACCTCAGTGGATTTGAACCTCCAGTTTGATCATACATTGGTTTATAGATGAGGAATTAAGTCAAAGGTGAAACTAATTAACACAGCAGGGAGAACTGCTTAGGTTGTCATGACAACGCAGCACCTGCGTGTGTGTGTGTGTGTGTCACAGAATGTCAGTTAATTTCAGTTAGAGACTTTATGCTTTAGTTTTCTATGGGAAAATGCTGAATCGTCCACTGCGAGAAAACCGTAACAGATATCAAAATAATTTTTTCACCGTGAGCGCCATGAGGCTTTCAGGAACTCAGGAATGTATTTTATTTTATCCTAAGTGGAACAGAATTTAAATGGTGACAGTTTTAAGAATCAGGGCTTTTTGAACTTTCCGTCTAGATTACAATGGAGAGATATAGGAGCAAAATGGTGACTTTGTAAGATTCCGAGAGCCGTAGTTCGAAAACGGTGCGTCTGAGCAAAAAATGTGCGGAAGGATGAAATGAAGCCAACAAGATTTCCTACGTTTTGATGTAAAAATTATGTCTGTACGATGAACGGTGTGGGAGTTATGGCCATTTGTTTCAAAGTTGGAAATGCTTCAAAAGTTAGAGTGCGGCTAGAGTGCGGAGGGATTTTGGGATTTTTGGGATTTTTCCTAAAACGTAACTTACCATTGTGTCAAAACCGTAACAGATATGTACATATCCTTTCACATGGTTAAAGTTTCCGCTTTCGTGACCCGTTTAAACTTTGAATGGTGTTTCTATGTTATGGTATGGCTGAGCTATAGAGGTCCAAAGTGACCTGGGTTCTTGGTTTTTTACTCGGCTGTTTCCGACCAAATCCCATTCATTCCTATGGGACCGAAAATCGCAGTTTTTTGCGAATTGCGTGAACACCGTTTGAGTTTTGCGCGGACAAATAACAAGCACACCGATCCCGGCCGAGACGCACGTTTTGATATAACTTTTGTGGGGGTGCTGGCAAAGCCCTGGGAGGAGTAGGCCGTCAAAAAACATGACGGAAACTGAAAAAGTTTAATAATAATAATAACGCGGAATAAACGCGGAGCAATAGTAATATGTTGCCAATGCTCTATAGAGCATTGGCAGTATATTGCTCTAGAGCAATATACTGCCAATGCTCTATAGAGATTGGCAGCATAACTAGAAAATTTCTGAAGAAATTTTGAATGCTGCCAATCTGCTACCCACGTCGAACAGAGCGGCAGCCATGTTACAAAGATGGATTAACAGACAGAAAGACAAAGCTGTGAGACAGACTGTGACACGGACAGAGTGAGTGAGACAGACTGAGAAAGACAGACAGAAGGTGAGTGAGACAGACTGAGAAACACAGAAAGATGCTGAGTGAGACAGAGACTGAGACAGACTGACTGTGAGTAACACAGACACCGTAAGACAGACAGATAGATAGACACTGTGAGACAGACTGAGAGAGAGACAGAAAGACACTGAGACGAGACAGATACTTAGATAGACACTGACAAACAGACAGACACTGTGAGACAGACGGATACTTAGATAAATGTGCAACGAGTGTACTTGCGTACTTCCGTCCTCAGAAGTCTGTACTTCCAACAAGTCCATACTAGCAAGTACACAAGTTTGTTCTTAGCGAACTTGGTATTGAGAAACGGCCCAGGATCAGAACTAACATATGACATCATCAGACCAAGATCAGAACTAACATATGACATCATCAGACCAGGACTATACCCAACATATGACCTCATCAGACCAGGACCAGACCTAACACATGACCTCATCAGACCAGGACCAGACCTAACACATGACCTCATCAGACCAGGACCAGACCTAACACATGACCTCATCAGACCAGGACCAGACCTAACACATGACCTCATCAGACCAGGACCAGACCTAATACATGACATCATCAGACCAGGATCAGACCTAACATATGACATCATCAGACCAGGATCAGAACTAACACATGACCTCATCAGACCAGGACCAGACCTAATACATGACATCATCAGACCAGGACCAGACCTAACACATGACATCATCAGACCAGGATCAGAACTAACACATGACATCGTCAGACCAGGACCAGACCTAACACATGACCTCATCAGACCAGGACCAGACCTAATACATGACCTCATCAGACCAGGATCAGACCTAACATATGACATCATCAGACCTGGATCAGAACTAACACATGACATCATCAGACTAGGATCAGACCCAATACATGACAAGTTTGGACACTTTCTCATTGAATCTAGAGGGAAAACGTGTCCAAACTTTTTACTGCTAGTGTGTGTTAATTTATGTCAATAAACTATTCAAGAAAAGCTGACCAGACAGAAAGGCAACAGAAGGTAAAGTGGGAATTTTGAGAGGAAAAACAAAGCTTGTTAGCAATAAACAATTAGTCAATTATGAAATTACTCACTATTTTGATAGTCAACGATTAGTCGATGAATTGATTAATCATGGCAGCCCTACCAGCCACAGCAGAAAAACCCTGCTGTTGGAAGTACGTAGCCCCCAGTGTTCCTGCCAAGCTTACCTTCATCTTCTCTGTCTCCGCCTCTTTCGCCAGCTCATCCACCAGCTCGATCAGACCACCTACGATCTTCTGAAACTGGTCGATCTCTGCAAAACACACATATTGTGTCATCATGTGGGACTTGCTGATGTTTGGAGCAACGCAAGCTCTAACAAACTTACTGTCTACAAACTCTTTACACTCCTCCTTCAGCTCTGAGGTCTTCTGGCTGACATCAGGATCCAGAACCCGCAGTTTGTTGAGCTCATCAAAATAGAAACCCGCCTCGGCTAAAGGGTCTCTCGCCATGGCCACAGGGCCTGTCACAGATCACACAGAGACAGAAACATGGGGGAGCACAATAAGCTGATGGTGATCTCAAGCACGCCTTCTGTAAAAGATAAGGACCAGCAGAACAGCTTGTCCTGAAACCACCAGGCTTTACCACCTGATGACCCGACAGGTGTCCTGTCAGGTTCTCACAAGGACAACATACATGTAAACCCTCCAGCTATATGTCATGTTCAGCCATGTAAACACATGTTGTCACAGCTAACTTCTCTACAACCTGTTTTCTACAACTGCTCACTTTCTGCTTCATGTAGCTAACAGCCGGTATGAACTTTACCCTGAATCCGACACTGCGTCCGTTAAACTGTCTCCGGTGATTTCATGAAGGAAACTCTTCCTCGCGACGATACCTCGCCTGTTATGTTGTTTTGTTTTGCTTTCTTCTCTAACTGTTAGCCGGCTGAATTAACTTAGCTAGTTAGCCTCACTGTGCGCGAGCCCACCGGTAAAGCTGAGCGAGCACGAGGACGTTTTCATGGCAACGTGAGTCCCGGATTGTGCAGCTACCGGTCGCTGCCACGTCGAGGAGCATCAATGGAAAGATTTTTTTTTTTTTTTACCTGTTTCTACCGAAAAACCAGCGAACGCGTCGACTCCGCTGTGTGATGTGGCACAACACACAAGGTTGAAGCTCCTCCCCCTCTCGCTGCCTAGGAAACCAAACACTGCCGCTCGCGAGCAGGCGCGCGAACCTCATGACCAAAAAATATCAAAGAATGAAAGAAAAACAAAACCAAAAACAAAACCACGCCAAGAAACAACAGAACAACTGTGATATATATATATATATATATATATAAATATATGTATATATGGTGTTATTATTATTAAATGTTTACGCAGCAGATAAATAAATAACAAATAAAAGAAAGATGAAAGAGGAATGTGGTGATGTACTGTTAACGTCTTGCAGTAACACTTCTTAACCAGGGGTTGGCGCACATGCACTCCACTCGCTGTTGTAAGTGAAGAAGAAGAATATATTCAGAGACTGTCGTTAGAGGGCAGTATTTTGCTTCCCATCGTACAAATAGTGTAAACTTACCAGAAGAAGAAAGAGTTTAACTTTTTCATACTTTATTTACCATGTAACTATTAAATATCGGGGGATTGGTTTGTCTCGGCGTTGAAGATAAAGTGAGAAGGCGATAAAGGCGGTAAGTGGCTGTGAGAGACCGCTGGAAACGAGCCGTAGCCCCGCTGGACGCCGCAGGGCGACAGAAACGGTGCAGTCATAAGATCTCTTCACTTTCCCGTGTTTAGATCAGTTCCAATCAACTCAATGCTGGATAACGAAAACATCACGCGCCCTCGCGATTGATTACTTCACCGTTTTAGGAGATTCGTGGGTTTATTGTGTCGGGTTTGTTAGCATTAGCTAACGTTAGCCCCGGATACACAGGAAGCTGCGTAGAGGAGGTTAGCTCAGCTAAAACGCGTTTATTTCCTACAAATAAAACATCGACCTGATCAAATAAAACAGTAGAGTGATCGCTTGGTGAGAAATACCATCAGCTCTCTGTTGGTTAACTATTGAGCATCTATTTGCAGGGAATCCGTCACTTAAATAAAAGTTGTTTATTTGTTGTAAACGGTTTAACACAAGCTTGGATAGAAACATTATCCTGTTGGAGTTTAAAGTAAAAAGAGAGGAAACGTTACTGGGAATATGGAGCTAGTAGTTTACAACCTGCATCTGGATTTCTGATTAATTACATAATCAGGGCAGAAATAGCAGACTTTCCCTCGTTCTAGAGATGGGATTTATGGCTTTTTGAAGAGAGTCGGATCTTGAGGATCCGTTCCTTCTAAAGAACCATTCAAAAGACTGGCTCGTTCTTATTTTTTCTGTAATTATTTTCTAAAATTTAATCAACAGTAGTGATTTATAAGGCTAGATTTGGATTGGAATCGTTCAAACTTACATATTCTGAATTATTGGTCGAAACTTTCATGAGTTTTGTGTTTTCATTGGAAGCGTTATATAAACTGGCTCCATATTCCTGAGCTTTTAGAGTGAGATTTCCATTTTGGATTTTTACTCGTTAAAATACTTTGGATGCACGATAACCATTTTTAAAAAAATCAATATGATGACCGATGCATTTCATCTCCTAAAGGCCCATCCAGATAACACACAAACATACCTACTGACGCCAAATCAAAAATTCCAACTGTAGGGGTAGTTGGTGTCTAACCCTAACCCCCTTTGGAAGCAGTTTGGTGTCTCCCCTGTGAAGCAGCAGCTTTCTTTTCCCCGATTGCAATATCTCAGCGAGAAAAGCTTAAAACTGAGATTTTCAATTGCTGCATGTCCGATTTTAAAAATTCCATCTAGGGATGTACGATATTGGAATTTTGGCCGATATCCGATATGCTGATATTTTAAAACTCATGTAGCCGATAGCCGATATCGATATTAAAGCTGAAAAAAATAAGCAGTCATTGCAAATAGCAGTTTTATTATTCGTTTCCGACATTTTGACAAATAGGGGTGGGGAAAAATATTGATACTCTGGAATATCGCGATATTTTCATATGCCAGTATCGCATTGATATTTAACAACGCGGTATCGATTTATTTTACTTACAAAATCTCGCGAGATTTCATCGTTCTGTTACAATATCTCATGATATTTTGTGAATTCTCATTAGATTTCGTAACAGAACGATAGAATATTGCAAGATTTTGTTAGTAAAATAGACTGATACAGTGTTTTTAAATGTCAATATATCAGCATATGAAAATATTGCAAAATTTTTCTGAATTCTAGCGAGGTTAACTAACAAAACAATGGCATATTGTGAGATTTTTCTAGTAAAATGGATCGATACCACATTTTTAAATGTCAGTAAGATATCAGCATATAAAAATATTGTGATATTTCAGTGTATTGATTTTTTTTCCCACCCCTAATGTTTAATCTTTAAGTTTTAAAGTCTGGAAAAATGAGTTTTTTTTTTTTTTTTTTTTAAGACTTTAGAAACTGCGGGCTGATCTGTTAAATATCGGTTGGGTGGTCGATGTCTGATACTCAGTTTTAAGGCCGATATAGGCCGATACTAATAGAGGGCTGATAATATCGTGCATCCCTAATTCCAACTGTAAGGGGTATAAGTTATTGGGGCAAGTTGTCATGATATCTGACTTATCGGAATGACGTAATAATTTCCTGTTAACTACCCGGTAATTATCGGCTCGATAATTATCGTGCATCCCCAAAAAACACTTTGTGGCATATCAAAACTAAGCTGGCTACGATATGGAATTTTAAAACAAATGCTGGAAAAATACAGAAGTGCAGTAAGAATATAAACAGAAAAAGAATAAATCTGACTTACATCATTGTAAATTTTAACTCAGTGTTTTAACTCAGTTTCCTTGACAACCCTTTCTGCCCATAAATGCTCCCATGATGCATGATTTGGATAAAATTTGAATGTAAAAATGAATGGGCCACAACCGAGATCCGATTCCCATTGTTCATTTAAAAGAGCCGTTCAAAAGAATCGATTGGTTCATGAACGTCACGTCTCTACCTCATTCATGTCTCCCTCTGTTGCTTTAGTGTCTGACCCAGCCACAGTCCATCCGTGGGGAGGGTCACGGGGACAAAGCCAGCAGTATGGTGGGTGTTTGGCTTTTACGTCCTTTAAAGGGATAGTGTGAAACTTTTGACCCAAACGTTAGCCTAATGTGAGTAGTAATAAATCATTTCTGGGGTCACTTTACAACATTTGACACATGCCGGGGCTCTGAGGGGGCTTCCATCCTCAATAACCAGACAATGCAACTTTGCAGGACGGGATCCGTCTGTAACTGGATCATGTGACCTGGAGCACTTTACTTTATGGCTCAATGACTTCGCTTTTAGCTAGGGGTGCACGATGATTATTGAGCCGATAACAGGAAATTATTACGTCATTCCGATGAGTCTGATATTATGACGACTTATCCCAATAACATATATTCAGGGATGCAGATGGGATTTTTAAACTGTGGGGGACAAAATGATTTCAACTCAATAAGTTATTTTTGTGTAATTTGGGCTTTAACCCCGAAAGAATACGTATTTCTTTCCTTCTTTTTAAAGATCAGACGTGTAGAAGCTGAAAATCGCAGTTTTAAGCTTTTAATGGAAACTCAGCTAGTGACAGTTGGATTTTGCGACGTTTGTGTGGCCTGTGGGAAGTTGCAGGGTTTTTGCCCCTAGTGGCCAAAAATGACAGCGTATCCCTTTAAAACACAGACTTTTCCTCCGTTGCTGATGGGAAATATCGGGGCTGTGTTTTCCAGGAATGATCTGGAGCAGTGAGAGGCTGTGGCGACCTCACCAGTAGCTGTCACCACGGCGGGGGACCTCCGGACCTCCGTCTGCAGGGTGGTCATCTACCTCCAACGGGACATGTCTGGGGAAAGCTTCCTTTCCCACCACCACAGCCAGTGTGAACCCACCTCTCCAGCCCCTCCTCTGGCTTGTCCCAAGACCAGGACCCGCAGTTACGGAGGAGCGGTGGGACTGGGCAACACGTATGTCCGGCTCAATGTCGGAGGGATGCTGTTTTACACCACGCTGCAGGTGCTAACCAGGCAGAACTCCATGCTGAAGGCCATGTTCAGCGGGAAGAAAGAGGTGTTCACAGACAAGGAAGGTTAGCGTCTTCGTTAAGCTGCTGTACATGTAGTTATTGTACTTTCACCTCCTTCATGTGTTTATTCAAATACAAAGAAACAACCCCGAACAATTACTGTTGATTTACTGTAATGTTATCACATGCGTGACCCGCTGTTGGCCCACTCAGCTGGCTTCCTCTGATGGGTTTGTTCTGAAGGCAGCTTGTCTCCATGTAGGGTGGATCCTGCTGGACCGTAGCGGGAAACACTTTGGCTGCATCCTGTCTTACCTGCGAGACGGCACCGTCGTCTTACCCAAAGGTCGTCAGGCTGTTCAGGAGCTGCTGGCTGAGGCAAAGTACTACCTCATCCAAGGCCTCGTGGAACTTTGTCAAAACGCCCTGCAGGTGGGTTGTAACCGTGCACACGATGCATGAAGCGGATCAGAACTGCCGATGCACGGGTCACATGACGTTATGATGAAGGATCGACCGATACATCGGTCGGCCGATATTTTAGGCTGATAATTGTGTTTTTTGGCCAATATGTCAGTTGTGTTGGTGGACACCCCCCCGCTTTTTTTTTTTTTTTTACTCACACATATATGTAATTCACAATTAGGGATGTCCAATCTAGGCTTTTATCCTGATATATCAACATAGTCCAACTCTTAAACTCCGATATTAACCAATACCGATATACGCAGAAAACTGTGAGGTTGTATCTCTCATATTCTGAGAGATATAACTCTATTCTGCTCCGAGAGCAAAGATCCCAAAACTTCCCTATCTCAGCCAGAGGGATTCCTTTTGAACATCTGGCTGCCAGATATCAGATACTAGCAGGTATTAGCCAACATGTGGCTAATTCTAATGTTTCTGACAACTTGGTAACTTAACCAACAACTAAAAACCAGACATATTATAAGCAGCTTCAAAGCAAGTCAGTCTGTAGCAGCAGCAGCTGCACTGTAGTCACATGACTCTGAAAGGAATGCTGGGAAATGAAGTTCTTCCACAATAACAGGGACTTTTATACTTGCTAGACCGCTACTAATGGAACAAGATCTCGCAAGATTTCATTGCTCCGTAACAAAATCTCACTAGATTTCATTTTTCAAAATATCGCCCCCAAAAAACGATACTAATATTTTCCTATATCACATTTTAATGCCAACATCGACCGATAATATCGGTAGGCTGATTATATCGGACATCCCTATTCACAATAGTAGTTCAAATAACAATAAACTAAAGAAACTAATAAAGAATAAAAATGTACAAAATTGTGATTTAGTGAAATAAAACATTGTTTTTAAATTGTGGTTGAAATTATGATTTAAAAAAAAAAAAAAAAAACTGTCCCAGACACATTAGAGCACCATTAAGTGATTGACTGAAAGTGTTGCTCAACAAAATTTTAGCTTCAGAGCTCCATCGTGCTTTAGTTGTTTTATTTTTTGTGTTGGTTTTTAATATTTCTGTTGAACCGCAGTTCAAAATCAATGTCACGAGTTTCATCAATTTTTTTATTTATTTTTACTTTTTCTTAATTTCAACTCATTTCACTGACAGCTGAGTTTTTCCTTCTTTAAATGGAGGGTATAAATGATTTTGAGGACAACTGTATATATACATATATATATATATATATATATATATATAACATATGTAATGATAACGGATAAAATGATTAACAGTGATAAAATTTGCAGCGATTAGTAATACCGTTTCAAATTGTTATTAGCGTTAAAACCATGACTGATTACTGCACTTTGAAAAACTCACCGTCATGTTTCTTATTGCCTGGAAAAGCAGCAACAGTCCCAGTTTGGATTATTTAATTTATGAATTTTTATTTTCGACATATATAGGGAAGATGTAACGAGCTAATGTAACCACACAGATGTAAAGTTATACTACAGAGTACGTTTCATTTCTGCTTTATAGGGCAATAAGGAGCAACCCCTGTGTGTTATACCTGTGATCACCTCCCCTAAAGAGGAGGAGCGGCTCATCCAGTCCTCCTCTAAGGTAAATGAAATATCGCCCACTTTAAGTCATCTCTTTTTAAGTATATAATATGTACTATAAGGCGTGACGCAGCAGGAAACAGGATTCAGAGTAAATGAAATCCATCTTGAATTTCTTTTCAGCCTGTAGTGAAGCTGGTGTACAACAGAAGCAACAACAAATACTCCTACACCAGGTGAGAAAACCCTCCTTCCTCCAAACACTGCCCCTCTTACACAACAAGTTCACATCACGCCAACAAAGACAGAGAAATGATGGTGTTAGCTGGGCCGAACTGGACCTTTCAGTCAACTACAAACCTGAACTTTGGTCTCCGCAGCAACTCGGACGATAACCTGTTGAAGAACATCGAGCTGTTTGACAGGCTGTCTCTCAGCTTCAACGGCCGCGTCCTCTTCATGAAGGACGTGATCGGAGACGAGATATGCTGCTGGTCCTTCTACGGACAGGGACGCAAGCTGGCCGAGGTGTGTTGCACCTCCATCGTCTACGCCACGGAGAAGAAGCAGACCAAGGTTAGCCACACGGTGTCCATATCTCACCTGTACACAGGGTGTCCGCAGGCTTGTAGAAGCTATTAAAAGGTAGTAATTGAAACTGGTAAAAAATTACAGGGAGTGCAGAATTATTAGGCAAATGAGTATTTTGATCATCTTCTTTATGCATGTTGTCTTACTCCAAGCTGTATAGACCCAAAGCCTACTACCAATTAAGCTTATCAGCTGATGTACATCTCTGTAATGAGAGGGGGTGTGGTCTAATGACATCAACACCCTATATCAGGTGTATTAGGCAAACAGAATTATTAGGCAACTTAACAACAGAACAGGGACCAACCAGATCAGGGCAGGCCGGGGTCCACACCACAGTGATAGGGCTGCAGTGCCGGGCCCCAGCCACCAGGACAAGGGCAGCCCCCCACCAGCTCTCTCCAGACCACGTAGGCAAAGCTCCCAGAGTGAAGAATCCCCATGAGGAAACACTGGTGTTAAAATGTTAAAACAGATAAAATAAGTGGACAGATAAGAGCAACATGGAGTATTTATAGTTATTCATAAAATTATGTGCTAAACAAGTCAATAAAATCTAAAATAACTTTAACATAAAATAAAATAGAGTGAAAGTTAAATAAGTAAAATGAAATCAAATCAAAAAGTTAAAAAGGTCTTGAGCCTCTTCTTAAAAACATCAACAGTCTCTGCAGCCCTGAGGTTCTCTGGCAGGCTGTTCCACAGACGAGGACCGTAGTGTTGGAACGCAGCTTCAGCGTGAGTTTTAGTTCTCACCTGGGGAACAATTAAAAGGCCGGTACCAGAGGACCTCAGGGTCCACGAGGGTTCATAATTTAAAAGCAGGTCAGATAAATAAGAGGGCCCAAGACCATTAAGACATTTATAAACCACTAAGAGAACCTTAAAGTCGATCCTGAAACGCACGGGGAGCCAATGCAGCGATTTTAAAACTGGTGTTATGTGTTCCCGCCCTCTGGTCCTCGTCAGAACTCGTGCCGCCGAGTTCTGCAATAACTGTAAGCTGGAAACAGACTTTTTAGGAAGACCAGAGAGCAGGGCATTACAGTAGTCTATTCTACTGGAAATAAAAGCATCAGCACCTCCGTGCTGGCAAGAGAGAGAAATGGGCGACTCTGGCGATGTTTTTAAGATGATAAAAACCTGTCTTTGTGACATTTTTGATATGTGGAATAAAATTCAGCTCAGAGTCAAAAATAACACCCAAGTTTCTGACACATTGAGAAGGATTAAAATTCTGTAATTTAGGTAAAATTCTCTCTCTCTTGTCTTCAGGACCGATAATCAAAACGTCAGTTTTGATTATCGATCAAGCGTATATATATAGTGTGTGTGTGTGTGTATATATATATATATATATATATATATATATATATGTATATATTGTATGTATTTATTTGTGTGTGTGTGTGTGTATATATATATATATATATATACACACACACACACATATACATGCGCTCTGAGGTATCTACTTAGTACTTATGGCCACCCCTATGTGAGTAATTGTCTCTCCCTGGCCACCCCAGTGAAAAATTTCTGGCTCCACCACTGCCCGACCCGTTGATGTTTAACCCGCAACCTGGTCCGTTCACACATCAAGTTGGCTGCACCCGTCCCTCCCTTCGTTTGCGGCGTGCAAAGTGTCTGATTAATCATCTGCATCTGGAGTCCAGCTTCCAGCTGTTCTGGAGTAAACCAGAAAAAAGTGATGATTTTCCTGCCAGCATGGCGGCGTAAACGCGTCCGGCGCTCAGGTGCGGTCATGAGCGAGGACGAGTACAGCATAACAGACCACTATCGGAGCGAGTACCGATGATGACATCTGGATCAGGACATCCCTGATTTGTTTTATTTAAAATATTTGATTTTATTATGGGAACAGAAGGACTTTAATGTGTATTTGAATAAGAAATGTAATGACTTACAAGCCAAAAAAATGCAATTTGGAAATCCCACAAGTCCCGCCCCCTCGACATGTCGACATTCTGATTTTCTTGTCGAGGGGAGCAGGTGTCGATTGTCGGTTGTATTGTCGACAAAAAGGCCCATCCCTAATATTAAGTATGAAACACAGATAAATGATGTTATGGTCTAGAACGATCAGCTTTACCTTTTTGTGAAATACTTTTACACTTCAGTTTAATTCTTCCAGATACAGGTCTATTTATTGATCCGTATGATTATTTTTATAAATGTAAGAAAATTTTACTTAAGAATCTTGATAATTAAAGTTACATTTTTTATGATTTAGTTATTTGAGTACAAAAATGTTAATAAAACCTGTGTGTCAGTTTCAGACATGAACTCGTTGACCTGTTAATGAATGTTTCCGTCTCAGGTGGAGTTCCCTGAAGCCCGTATCTACGAGGAGACCCTGAACACTCTGCTTTACGAGACGATGGCGCCGCCCGACAACTCCCTGCTGGAGGCCACGCGCCGCAGCTACAACAGCTGCGGTTCTCACAGCGAGGAAGAGGACGGGCCCGGAGGAAGCGAGCTGCGCGAGCGCGTCCGTCGCATTCACGTGAAGCGGTACAGCACGTACGACGACCGGCCGCTGGGACACTGACACTGAAACCACGAACGCCGGAGATGCTTGTTTTTCTTCTTGTTTTTCCATCATGAAATTTCATCTCTTCATCTTTTTATTACCAACTCTTCACTAGGATCTGAGTGGGTCCGTGTTGTGGCCTTGGTGTTATTACCTGTGACTTTTTTACTCCACTCTGCTCTCACATGACTGTCAGAGGATCCAGAGCAGCTGCTCCAGATTATTTTTTGGAATTATGATTAGTACTGAAGGAGAAAATCACTAATATGCACTGCTGGAATCATTTGTCCCACTGCATCAGCAGGCCGCTTGTTTCACATATACTGGCTGTAGTTTACATTTGCAGCCTGTTTGCCAAAGAACTACCTGTTGATGTGCCTCTGGTGCAGCATGATGCTGCTCACCAGACTACATTTTACCAGCTGTGAAGATTAAAGTTAATGTTATTCTCACTTTTTAGTGTCCGTTTCTTTTCCACCTGCAGTTACAACCAGATCTTCTGCTTTCATTTACTCAAAGTCTGAATGATGCAGAAAGATCATGTTCAATCTTTAAACCCTGAGATCTCAGACCTGGTGATAGTATGAAGCTGTTGTTACACAGATATGATAATGCATAGACCGAGATGGGCCAATGAAGCCTTGTGAACCTTTTGAGACCATGCCAGTGACACCTGGTGGTCAGTTGGAGTCACAGCAGCTTCAATTTCCCATATGAATGTTCAAGTTTATCTTCAAACATAACAGAAATACAGTCTTACGCTTGTGTTGTCTGTCTGATGATCATCATGTAAGCATGGTGGTGTTGCAACATTTTTGAAAGTGTACCAGTAACATGGTTCAATGAGCCTCACATGTCAGTCATCACGCAGATTTGATTCAAGCATAGCTTCGAATCAAGCTTGTCTGTCTCACTCAAGTGTCAAAGGCTTCAAAATGTCCCATCTTTAGCGTAGATACGTAGACCATACACCAGGAAGTTACATAGATATATTGACCAGGGAGGTGCATAGATACGTCATGCAGGAAGATGGATAGCCCACGGAGATACTGTACATAGACCATAGACCAGGGAGATGCATAGATATATAGATTCATAGACTAGGGAGGTGCATAGCAAGGTTGCATGCCAAACTTTCCCGCCTCCAATGTGACCTATAATCTGTACAATTCAACACAAAACAGGCTAATCTGTTCAAGGACAATAAAAACGTACAATATGGCGGTTGCATAAGTATGGACACCCTTAAACTACAAGTGATGATTTAATCCCAAAATTCAGCCTGCTAGTGTTGGAGTCTATCATGATAGAACATCTAACCTCAGACTGGTTCCGGATCTGTGGCTATCTCTGGTTGTCAGCCTCTTCAGTTTGGGTTTAAGTTCTGGGTTCTGGTCGGGCCGCTACAGAACTTCAGTTGATCTGGATGACCACAGTCGTCGTCCTGTTGAAAGGTGTAATTTCTCGCCAGCTTTCTGGCAGACGCCTTAAAGTTCTGAGCCAAAAGTGAATCTGGTGTTTGGACCTGATCAGGACTCCCCCCACCTCGACTGCAGGTCCCTGTTTCAGGTGGAGAAACGCAACCACCAAGCATGATACTGCCACCACTGTGCTTCACTGTATGTATGGTCTTCATTTGGTGATGAGAAGTGTTTTTTAAAAAAAAAATTGACCTAAAAGTTCAATGTTGGTCTAGGAATGTAACGATATGATAATTTCATATCAAGGTTATTGTGACCAAAATGATCATGATTAACATTATTATCGCGGTATATTATTGAAATACCCCACTCCATCTTTAAAGGTAGGTCCGAAGTCCCTCCAGCGTTTCTGTTTGCAAACAACAGTATTCAAAGTTAGCGCTCCTCCCTCTCAGGCTAACGGCCGCCTCGTTCTAGCTAACCAATTCAACTTCAAGCTTCTCCTTCAGAGCTCATAAACAGGTACAAGCCAAACTACTATTAACCTGGTTTTCCAAAGTGCATTATCTGAAGCTCTTACCTTTTCTTCGGTGCATCCACGGTGTTTCCTTTCTTTCTTTCTTTTTCCTTTGAGAGTTCGAGTGACTGGCGTCTGCTCTAATCATGAGCTTATTTCCACACAGCGTCATGCTCTTAGCTCTGTCATTGGCTGCAGATATAAACAGAAATCTCCACCCAGAAACGTCCCGAACACACCAAAACCATGCAAAAGAGCGAATTACAGGCAGGGGGAGAGAGAGTTGCATTCAAACGCACCACGGCACGGGAGTAGAGGCCCAAAAGGCGGGTTTTGAGACGGATTTCACTTGCTCAAGTCTAACGTTTATTTTTTACGGGGAACTTCGGACTATACACTCTAAAAATATCCAAAATGAGTCTAGACGTCTACTTTGTTCTTTTTAAAGGGGGAAAATCTCCACAGAACTGTTCATGTGGCTGCCTTTGTTGCTTTCCACCACATTTTCATAAATTAAATAATGCAAACTGGGACTGTTGCTACTTGTTGTCAGGAAAAGCATCATCATAGTAAGTTTTTCAAAGTGCAGTAATCAGTCACGGTTTTAACGATAATTAAAATTTGAAACGGTATTACTAATCGTTGGGAATTTTATCACGATTAACCATTTTATCGGTAATCGTTACATCCCTACGTTGGTCTCATCTTTCACTACACTGGTGGCATTCCACTGCTGTGGACAGGAACAAGTTGATCCAGGAGGCCAGATCTCTCCGGGCCCGGAGAGGAGGAGGATGATGGCTGAACCGTCATACCACCCCTCCACAACGCCCTGGAGAGCTCCCTCAGAGACAGACTCCTTCATCCCAAGCCTGTGAAGCTACTGCAGGTCCTTCCTTCCTGCAACAGACTGGAAACCAGCACCGGTCCCAGTAGAACAGGGACACCCAAATGCATGATGAATAGATGATGTAAGTTATTGTTGTATGAACTTTATTTTTATGATTCTTTACCTTTTCTCTATAGATGGGTTTCTGAGCAACGTCACAGATAGGATGCGCGCTCAACCAGGGGGCAAGAAAATAGGAAAAGCATTAACTATGAGAAGACGTGTGTTTTACGTTCAAGACTCAACTTTTAATGCAGATGAGGTCAAGATATGACGTGAAAGTGTCGGGGGAAATATAATGTTTGAGTCCTGGTATTTGTTCGGTTGCAAAAATCAAAACATTGATGCATGTGAACAGTTGAAAATGGTGAAAATAGGACAGTAGGCGTGACTGATCTTCAGAAATCCCTCTCAGATAACTTATTCAGGTTCAGACTATGATTTATTTAGTCTTTCACCATGGTCACCATGTAGGATTAAACCACCGCGGTGGCAGAAATTATTCCCGTGTTCTAGTCAGGAGACTGGTGCTAATACCAGCATCACCGCCGCGATCGACTGCATCACAACACTGTAGCTGTGTGACAGCCGTCCTCTGCTCAGACCGGAAAATAAAGAAAAGAAGGATAAACTGATTGTGGATAATTACATTTTTAGCACATTATTCCATAAAGGGTTTTTTTCGTGTTTTTATCCATGCTGTTGTTAATAGTTCAGATGATTTTAAGTTGCTTAATTAAAATTCTGGTAAACTCCTTTTATTTCCTCGAGAGTCTGTCTCGCTGTGGGGTTCTGCCTGCTCATTCTGGGGGTTCCCGGGGATGATCGGACTTTTGTCTGGGCGGCTGGGGGTCTCTCACTGCAGCCTCGCAGTGATGGTGTGGACCCGAGCCTGCCCCGATCTTGGTGTTTCTGGTGTAGTGGCTGCTTATGTGGACATTCGTGGACTGGTCAATCTCTTGCCGTTCTTACACGGCAATGGCCGCTGTGAAATAAGCGAGCCGCTCTGTGCCAGCAGCTCCTGCCATCAGCTCCTGCCAGCAGCTTCTGCCATCAGCTTCTGCCATCAGCTCCTGCCATCAGCTTCTGCCATCAGCTCCTGCCATCAGCTTCTGCCATCAGCTTCTGCTATCTTAGAACGGCAGATCCTGCCGAAAAGGCAACTGCCGTTAGCTGTTTTTGGATCTCGGGGCTGCTGTTTTATTTGTCATCAAAATACAGATTTATTCAATATAATTTAAAACACAACGATCTCTGTTTGTTTCGTTGGGTTACTTTACATTTTTATGAATGATTTGAGTGTGTTTGGCCGTAGACTCCAATACAAAACAGGCTTTTTGCCCCCTGGTTGCGCGCGCAACTGCCAATGTTTGTAAACGGGAAACCCATCTCTGAAGATTCTTATTTGGATTAGATATTTTGAGGCCTCAATGATGCTCTTCCCAATAAAGGATCTGATAAGATCACGACCCGATTTCTTAGAGACTTCTTGTATTTTTTATCTCATATATAACGTCTGAGCCTGGCTTGTTTGTTTTCTGATGTCCTAACAGAAGCCTCCACTTCCGGTGGAACTGAAAAATCCTGAATGCGAGGATTAAATCTGAAGCTGCTTCAATAAAGTGTTTAGGTTAAGGGGTGCCCACGCTGATATGAGCCATTTATATGGATGTGTTTGTGCAAGATTTGATAAACTGTTAAAAATATGGCATGTGATTACCAGTGATTGGGAATATTCATTGAAAAGCTTCATTGTATATTGTGTAATTGGCCAAATTGTAAACAGGTGTAGGCGATTGGAAATTTACAGATGCACTATAAATAATGGTCATTCTGACGCTATTTGTTGACGTAATGGCTGAAGGAACCCCACCAAGAGGATGAAGCTCTCTCTGGCCTTCGGGGCAGAGGAGATGTGCGATTCTAATGATTGCAGAAGAAGTGGCAGGTAAAGAAGCATGCTCATTTGGAGGCACAAAGGGGAAGAAAGATCATAGAAGCAAATGCCAGGGATGGCAATTATGTTGCAGCAGAGACTGTACCCATACAGCTTGCACTGTTATAGACTGACTCCGACGCCTTGCTGAGCTGCTGGGCCATCCCCTGATGTTGGGGCCCCTTGGTTTTGAGATGTCATGGTGCCTGGGACTGTCCTTGTGTTGGGTTGTCCAGGTGTTGGGTTGTCCTGGTGTTGGGTTGTCCTGGTGTTGGGGTGTCCTGGTGTTGGGGTGTCCTTGTGTTGGGTTGTCCTGGTGTTGGGTTGTCCTGGTGTTGGGGTGTCCTGAAGTGTTGGACAGCCCTTGTATTGGGTTGTCCTTGTGTTGAAAGGTTGTCCTGGTATTGGGTTGTCACTGGTGTTGGGGCGTCCTTGTGTTGGGTTGCTACCATTGTGTAGGGCATCCTTGGGTTGGGGTGTCCTGGTGTTGGGTAAATGTCCTTGTGTTGGGGTGTCCTGGTGTTGGGTTGTCCTGGTGTTGGGGTGTCAAATGGTAAATTGAGGTAGTCCTTGTAGTTTGGGTGTCATTTGTTAGGGTGTCCTGGTGTTGGGCTGTCCTGGTGTTGGGTTGTCCTTGTGTTGGGGTGTCCTGGTGTTGGGTTGTCCTTGTGTTGGGGTGTCCTGGTGTTGGGTTGTCCTGGTGTTGGGGTGTCCTGGTGTTGGGTTGTCCTTGTGTTGGGGTGTCCTGTTGTTAGGGTGTCCTGGTGTTGGGCTGTCCTGGTGTTGGGGTGTCCTGGTGTTAGGCTGTCCTGGTGTTGGGTTGCCCTTGTGTTGGGTTGTCCAGGTGTTGGGTTGTCCTGGTGTTGGGGTGTCCTGGTGTTGGGTTGTCCTTGTGTTGGGTTGTCCTGGTGTTGGGGTGTCCTGGTGTTGGGCTGTCCTTGATGTTGGGGCGTCCTGGTGTTGGGGTGTCCTGGTGATTGGGTTGTCCTTATGTTGGGTTGTCCTTTAGAAGTGTTAGGGGTGTCCTGGTGTTAGGAGTGTCTATCGGGTTGGGGTGCGCTGGTGTTGGGTTGTCCTTGTGTTGGGGAATCCCGTGTCTGAGGTTGTCCTTGTGTTGGGGTGTCCTGGTGTTACGGTGTCCTGGTGTTGGGCTGTCATGGTGCTGGGCTGATCACCTGGTGATTTTTGGGTTGCCCTTGTGTTGGGTTGTCCTTATATTAGGTCTGGGCCTGGTGTTGGGGTGTCCTGGTGTTAGAAAAGCCTTGTGTTGCAAGTGAACAATCCTGGTGTTGGGTTGTCCTTGTGTTGGGGTGTCCTGGTGTTGGGGTGTCCTGGTGTTGGGGTGCCCTGGTGTTGGGGTGCCCTGGTGTTGGGTTGTCCTTGTGTTGGGGTGTCCTGGTGTTGGGTTGTCCTTGTGTTGGGGTGTCCTGGTGTTAGGGTGTCCTGGTGTTGGGCTGTCCTGGTGTTGGGTTGCCCTGGTGTTAGGGTGCCCTGGTGTTGGGTTGTCCTTGTGTTGGGGTGTCCTGGTGTTGGGGTGTCCTGGTGTTGGGGTGTCCTTGTGTTGGGGTGTCCTGGTGTTGGGTTGTCCTGGTGTTGGGGTGTCCTGGTGTTGGGGTGTCCTGGTGTTGGGTTGTCCTTGTGTTGGGGTGTCCTGGTGTTAGGGTGTCCTGGTGTTGGGCTCTCCTGGTGTTGGGCTGTCCTCGGTGTTGGGTTGCCCTGGTGTTAGGGTGCCCAGGCTGCTGGGACATCCTGATGTTGGGGCGCCTTGGTTTTGGGGTGTCATGGTGCTGGGATGTCCTGGTGTTGGGGTGTCCTGGTATTGGGGTGTCCTTGTGTTGGGTTGTCCTTGTGTTGGGGTGTCCTGGTGTTGGGTTGTCCTTGTGTTGGGGTGTCCTGGTGTTGGGGTGTCCTTGTGTTGGGGTGTCCTGGTGTTGGGTTGTCCTTGTGTTGGGGCGTCCTTGTGTTGGGTTGTCCTTGTGTTGGGGTGTCCTGGTGTTGGGGTGTCCTTGTGTTGGGGTGTCCTTGTGTTGGGGTGTCCTGGTGTTGGGTTGTCCTTGTGTTGGGGTGTCCTTGTGTTGGGGTGTCCTGGTGTTGGGTTGTCCTTGTGTTGGGGCGTCCTTGTGTTGGGTTGTCCTTGTGTTGGGGTGTCCTGGTGTTGGGTTGTCCTTGTGTTGGGGCGTCCTTGTGTTGGGGCGTCCTTGTGTTGGGGTGTCCTGGTGTTGGGTTGTCCTTGTGTTGGGGCGTCCTTGTGTTGGGTTGTCCTTGTGTTGGGGCGTCCTTGTGTTGGGGCGTCCTTGTGTTGGGGTGTCCTGGTGTTGGGTTCTTGTGATGTTCCAAATCGGTGACATTTGGGATTCTGTTCATAAGCTCTTTATATCTTCTGTGAACTCCTATTTTTACAAATAAACTTGATTGTATGCTTCTGTATTTGTATTTTAATTGATTTGTAAAATAAACTGAACTTGAAACTTGAACTGTCTTGCTGCAAGTCTACAAAATTAAATGAAATTTTATTGTACATTTTAATTTATTTATTTATTTTCTTCTTTTTTACTTGTCCTGTCCAGCATCATAGCAAGCAGAATGGAAATCCGATTGCTTTATTGTGTTGAACAGTTTTGCTTTACCAAGGGGAGCTATTCATTTTATTTCTTTAATTAAACATTTGTCTTTAACAGCATTTCATACCATACTGCTGGGCCTGACGAGGGAGAAATAAAAGTTAACAGAAGTAATGATAGACAGTGGAACAAAGAGAGATGAGTGAGGAAGGGGAAGAGAGAGAGAGGGAGAGAGAGGAGAGAGAACATGAATCCACTTACACAGTTCACTGGTACATCTGTACAGCGATCCCTAAACAACATTCCAAGGTCTCTGTCGGAAAACAAAACAAGCAATCCCCTACAGGAGGACCCGCAGGTGGCTTGAGTATCCTCAGATCATACAAACACACGCAGAACTACGCAGAGAAGAGGTACAACCTAGTCAGCGCAACGGGAAGTAGCGTCATTTTGTACATTTTAAAACTAAATCTAGAAATGCACGTCCCCGATGCGCACTGCCACATTACAGCACTGTACCAGTGGCTCAGGTGGTAGAGCAGGTCGGCCAGTGATCGGAGGATCAGCGGTTCAAATCCCAATCCCCCAGACACAACATGTCGTTGTGTCCTTGGGCAAGACACTTAACCCCCTTTGCTTGTATGAATATGTGTGAATGTTAGAGTGGTGGTCAGAGGGGCCGTGGGCGCAAAATGGCTGCCATGCTTCCGTCAGCCTGCCCTGGGGCAGCTGTGGCTACATATGTAGCTTACCATCACCACATATGTATGAGGAGTGAATGAATAATGGACCTACTGTGAGTGCTTTGAGTTCCTTGATAGGGGAAAAAAAGCGCAATAATCAATCCTTTTTTATTATTATTACAGCTGAGATACCAACAAACCACAATCTGCAAAACTCTGAACTCACAGAACAATAGTACTTGTTTGTTCATTCATTCGTCTTAAAGTATTGGTAAATGAAGGAATTTTGCTTCAGATAATGCGTTATAGAAAGACTCCCCCAACTCTTCATAGTGATAAAAACAAAAAAAAGTCGTCCTCTGGTGTGCATTGCATAAATGCATTGCAAAGGGCAACTTTTTTTTTTTTTTTAAACTTATTTTAAGAGAGGCCAATATTATTTTGCTTGTAATAAGCAAAAAAAAATTCTGCCAATGGCATAAGCAAAATTTCCTTGATAAGATTTCTCAAAATAAGATGCATTGTCTTAAAACAGGATCTTATATCTTACTGAAAGGTTTCTCTTTAAGTAATTTTGTCTTATTTTGAGTGTATTTTGACCCCCAGTGCCCCGACAAAAGGACAAGAGAGCCCCAGAGTCAGGGGCTGAGCTATGGGGGTGGCGGGGGCGCTGCAGCCACCCCTGGCCAATCACGAGCCACCCCCATTCTTTCACTAAAAAAAAGAAAAATGGAGATGCTCAAGCAGTTACAGAGACCCCAAACTGCTACCAAACCACTTTCCCTTCTTATTTTAGACACAAGCCACCCCATACAGTTGGAATATACTATATATAAAAAAACATGCGCTCTGAGGTATTACTTATGGCCACCCCTATGTGAGTAATCGTCTCACCCTGGCCACCCCAGTGAAAAATTTCTGGCTCCGCCACTGCCCCGAATGCAATAACCCCATAGACCATAAAAGGAAAACTCACAGTGGAGGACACCCAGAAAATCAAATAAACGTCAATAAGAACAAATAAGTACAGTAAATAGCCCATAAAAGTATGGATTTAAAAAGTTACTAAAAGTTAATATAACTACCTTGGTAAAATCAAAACCATAAAAACAGAGTTAAGAAATAAATGAGTAAGACAGACAATATAAATGACGGGTTAGTCTGCTTTAAAGGGGAAGTTCAGAATTTTTGACATAGGGCCTCATTTACAAGTGAGCCAGAATACTACTTATCACTGAAGACGGTTTCAACATATTTCATCCCGTTATTCTAGTTCCAGGAGGTTGCTGATGCTAATGCTAGTGGAAGTCAATAGGAATCTGCTAGCCTGTCATTTAAACCAATCTTATCCACTTTACAGAACATCCGAGGCAAATCAGCAGCCCTATCTGTGTAAATGTTGTGTTAAACTAGTAAACTCGTGTTTAAAAAAGAAAAACTAGCCTTGTATGACAAATTTTGTATTACATATTGAGGAACTAGTTTCTTACCAGCTTACTACCTTTGCCAGTGTATTCTGGTTCCTAGAGACATGGTGACAGTTAGTTTGATGAAAAAAGTTCGAAATCATCTTCAAAATCCGACATTTCCTCATGCCTTTTAGACGTGGCCCTATTTTAGACTTTATATTTGTGTAATCAAATTCCTTCATGCATGTAGCAGCAAATGGCATCACTCTGCTGACAAATACAGGAAGTAAAACTTTGTTGCTGCTGAGAAACTTTACAATCAAAATTAAACGAAACGCAGGTTAGTTTTCTATTTGTAACATTATTCTGTTAACACAGCATTTACACAGATAGTTTGAAGTTAGAAATTATTTGCCTTGAATGTTCTGTGGAGTGGATAAGATTGTTATTAATGACAGGCTCGCAGATTCCTATTGACTTTCACTAGCATTAGCATCGGCGACCCACTGGAACTAGAATAACGGAATGAAATATGATGAAACTGTCTTCAGTGATAAGTAGTATTCTGGCTCACTTGTAAATGAGGCCCTATGTCAAAAATCCTGAACTTCCCCTTTAATTAAATAATAATTAAAGTGACGGGTGAAAAGTGCTACTGTTTCTGTGTCAAGACTATTTTTTAAATCCTTCCCATTGGCTAAAAGATCTTAAATGTGATAGCTGATCATTGTGCAGGACACATTCTGCAGCGTAACTGGGGACGAAAATGTTAAATGGAAATGGGATGACCCTTAATGATGGTGTGAGGAAAGGAGAAACATGGATGTGCCTGCATCATCACAGCCCCCCCCCCCCCCCCCCCAACACCACTGCCACCCATCCCACCCTGTAAAGGAGAGGAAGAGGAGGAAGAAGAAGAAGCTAAAAATAGCTGCAGGTTCTACAGGTTGGTGTGTTGGATGTTGAGAGGCTGTGGGCCGCAGGTCGGGGCGGGGCTGGATGCTCCGAGCCCCCCCCCCGATGCTTTCTTCTTATTTCCCTCCATTGATCAGTGTAGTGAGGAAGGCGGATCCTGTGACGTCACCGCCCAGCAGCTCGGTGCGTCACAGTCCAGCTGAGCCAGGGAAGAAGGAAACGGGGAATAAAAAGGAAAGCGCTTCTGGAAGGCCGGGAGATCGGACTCGGAGCGTCGGGCTGTTGTCGAGCACACCGCGCGCGGACAGACGGACAGACCGACATGGAGGGCGGCACGGAGGAAGAGTACAAAGAGAAATTATTATGGAACGTCAAGCGAGAGGTAGGACTGCTGTCTGACGGCCTCTCCAGCTCCACAATCACATCTCACCTCCGCATTTTCTCACCTTATCCTGCCAGATGTGTTGCATAGATGCGCGATCATTTATTTATTTATTTACAGCTTAGTTTGTTTACCTGTTGTGTCTCATGACGGAGGTGTAAGTTAGAAAACTGGTGGGAAATAAGCGGAGATTGCGCCTTATTTCTCTATAATGAATTAGATCATAAATGAGCCTGATTGGTTCAAGTGCAAGAAAATACAAGACTTTTGCATCATATGTGATCTGAGCGCTACAGATTGTTGCCCGGGTTGAAATTGTGATTCAGATTTAGCCTTGTAATAAATAAATCCCTGCAGGCAGGAGCCTGTGGAGAGGAGCCGGAGCTCAGGTCATCTCCCCGTTTGTCTCTGCTGATCAACGCCTCCCCTTAATCATCATCCTCATCCTGCTGAATGTTGGAAGGTTTTTCTGCTACTCAGATGTCAGAAGACACTGAACATGGATGACGGCAGATGAATCTGAAGGTGTGGCTCGCTGACTGAACCTCAGTCTGGCTCCAGTCAACATCCTGATTATGAAAACGAAAGGTCAAGCTAAAAATATCAGGCAGGAATCGGCACAAACAGGGAGATGGAAGATAATTTCACAGCTAGAGTTGCGGATGAGAGGCTGATATTTCCAATCATATCTCATAAGTTAACCACTGACTCACTGAATCAAGGCTTGTCACAATGAGGAAAAATATGCCCGTAACGGCGATGCCACTGGCATCTCTGCGGTGGCCATGTGGTGGGATGAGAGGCCAGCTGTGTGGGCCCCAGCATGCTGAGAGATGGGGATTTTCTTTTTAACCTTGCATATGTCCATCAACATTGACGCCGTTCTGCTTTTAACTCTGCAGGATAAACCTTTCAGTGCGAGTATACGTTTACAAAAAGGCTTTGTGAGCACGACTGACGTGCAGCATGCTGCTTCAGCCGGCAGCAGGTGGTCGCGGAGAGAAACAAGCCTCCGCACCTCATTGTTTCCCCCAAGTTTAAATGTCTTTCTCAACATTTAGAATAAGATGCGCCTGCATCTTTTTTCTTCATGGCACCGGGAAAATTTCCACTAAGTGAGCGAGAGCAGACCTCCTTCATGACAAATGATGCTCAGTGGCAAGCGGAAAATTGGCATTGATCGTCCCTGTCCGAGTCACGAATGGGTTCCTACAGATATCCGATATGCTTTGTTCATTTTGTCATAAAATTTCTCAAGTGATAAACTTCGATGCAATGAATGAATTTACATTTTATACCTCCTTCCAAAAAAGTTGTCTCTGTGTGAACTGTAAATAAAAGAGGAATTCCATCAACATATTTGATCCCTGGTAGAACATTAACATCTGAGATGTCAATGTCTGAGATGATGAAACTCAGACATTTTATCATTTGATGGAGAATAGGCCCAATGCGCTGATAGTGACTCTGATGGCAGCAACGTCTATAAAAAGTAGTTCCAGGGTCATGTTTACCATCGCATAGTAACAAGTCAATAAATAGTAGCTAGTTCCAGGGTGATGTTAACCAAAGTATGGCGACACATCTGTGAAAAGTAGTTTCAGGGTTATGTTTACCATTGCGTAGCAACACGTCTATAAAAAGTAGTTCCAGGGTGAGGTTTACCATCGTGTAGGGACACGTCTGTAAAAAGTAGTTCCAGGGTGACGCTCACCATCGTGTCGGGACACGTCTGTAAAAAGTAGTTCCAGGGTGACATTTACCATCGTGTAGGGACACGTCTGTAAAAAGTAGTTCCTGGGTGAAGTTCCCCATTGTGTAGGGACACGTCTGTAAAAAGTAGTTCCAGGGTGATGCTCACCATCGTGTAGGGACACGTCTGTAAAAATTAGTTCCAGGGTGACGTTTACCATCGTGTAGGGACACGTCTGTAAAAAGTAGTTCTGGGGTGACGTCCACCATCGTGTAGGGACACGTCTGTAAAAAGTAGTTCCAGGGTCATGTTTACCATCGTGTAATAACATGTCCATAAAAAGTAGTTCCAGGGTGATGTTGACCATCGTGTAGGGACACGTCTGTAAAAAGTAGTTCCAGGGTGACGTTCACCATCGTGTAGGGACACATCTTTAAAAAGTAGTTCCTGGGTGACGTTCACCATCGTGTAGGGACACGTCTGTAAAAAGTAGTTCCTGGGTGACGTTTACCATCGTGTAGGGACACGTCTGTAAAAAGTAGTTCCTGGGTGACGTTCACCATCGTGTAGGGACACGTCTGTAAAAAGTAGTTCCAGGGTCATGTTTACCATCGTGTAATAACATGTCCATAAAAAGTAGTTCCAGGGTGATGTTGACCATCGTGTAGGGACACGTCTGTAAAAAGTAGTTCCAGGGTGACGTTCACCATCGTGTAGGGACACATCTTTAAAAAGTAGTTCCTGGGTGACGTTCACCATCGTGTAGGGACACATCTTTAAAAAGTAGTTCCTGGGTGACGTTCACCATCGTGTAGCGACACGTCTGTAAAAAGTAGTTCCAGGGTGACATTTACCATCGTGTAGCTACACGTCTGTAAAAAGTAGTTCCAGGGTGACGTTCATCATCGTGTAGGGACACGTCTGTAAAAAGTAGTTCCGGGGTGAGGTTTACCATCGTGTAGGGACACGTCTGTAAAAAGTAGTTCCAGGGTGACGTTCACCACCGTGTAGGGACACGTCTGTAAAAAGTAGTTCCAGGGTGACGTTCACCATCGTGTAACATCACCTTTTCTTTTAACAACTGTCTGTAAACATCTGGGGAGTGAGGAGACCAGTTCTGGAGTTTTAGGGGAGGAATGTTGTTCCATTCTGGTTTGATGCAGGATTCTAGATGCTCAGCAGTCCTGGACCTTCTGCTGATTTCTGCTTTCATGATGCTCCAGATGTTTTCTGTTAGTGAAAGGTCTGGACTGCAGGCAGACCAGTTCAGCAGCTGGACTCTTCTCCTGTTTCCAGCCGTGCTGCTCCATGTATTCTTTTTTTTTTTTTATCATTGATTGAGCTTTGCAGATGTGGAAGCTGCCCACGCCATAGACACTAATGCAACCCCATCCCATCCGAGATGCAGAAAATAATGCAGCATTTTAATGCAGAAGATCACCAGCATCCAGCCTTGTCCTGTGCACACAGAGATTCCTCCTGATTCTCTCAAACTTCTGATAATATTCCACACTGTCGATGGAGAATCTTCAAAGTCTGAGGAACATTTTTCTGAAACTGTTCCACAACTTTTAGAGCCAGTTTGTCTCAGATTGGTGAACCTGTAACAGTAAAAACATCAGAACAATAAGTAATCCCACTGGTGACTAATATTTAACTGTGACACTGAATAATAGTTACAATTTCAGGATGTCTGTCGATGGCAAATAAGAAACATTACATGTTTAGGTCAGTGGAAGCATCTCCTGATCCATTTTCTTTTAATATGTTCTGGTTTATATTTAAAGACAGGCCCTCTGAGTGTCAGCTCAGTGAACTACAACATCGTATTGCAGCAGCTGCCTGTTACCTAGAATCTAGCACTTTGCCCAGTTGCTCAGATAACAGATAGTTATTGTATTCTTCTGATATCCAGTATAAAAATCAATGGTATGATTAGCCTAACATTCATCCATGGGATTCCAGTCAATACCTGCTGACATTTTAAAGCCCAGCAGACTGGAAGACACAGGCCTGTCTCTTTAAGCAGCGCTCTCTGCTTCAGCATTGCTTGGCAACTGAAAGCTGTAGCAGCTCCCTCAGTAGTTAAATGACATCAGTCTGTGATTAATATCAGGGCAGCGAGGCCGTCCTGTCAGGTGGTCTCTGTCCACCTGCTGTCCCTGGAGCGCTGTTGTCTTACCTTCGGTTTGATGCTGTTTAGATGTTTACAGGAGCAGCTCGTGCCTGCGTGAAAGCTTTTATTTCCCGTCTCACACATTCGCTTGAAGAGGCATTAAAGGAATTTACAGGAGTATTCAGATGTAGCTGCAGGCGGAAAAGAAAAAGCAGAATAATGAGAAAATGATTTTTTTTTTTTTAGTGCATGCTGTTTGTCTGATAGAAATCTGCTTTATGTTTAAAGATGCAATCATCTTCTGCTGCTGTAACTGGTTGTCACCCCCGCAACCTCAGACATTTTGACTTTAATGCCAAACAATTGAGCTGTCAATCACGCTGAGGCTGTAGAAGAGGAGGGTGTAGAAGTCGCAGTTCCCCTCTCTGCTTTATTCAGACATGGACGTACGAGCTGAAGATGCGAACAGGATGTGTTCATGATTGCTGAAGTGCGACTCCTCCCGTTCGCTGGAAAGAGAATCTCTGTGGCTGTAAATGAGGAAGATGAGCAGCTTTCATTCATCATCACTTCCATTTATGACTTCCTTTGTGTAAAGCAGGGGCAAGACCTGTTTACCAACCTGACCCGGTCCTCCTTCACCACCTGTTCCTCCAAACCAGTTTCTTCTGATGCACTACAGGTCATCTTCATCCGACTCAGCATCATCTTCATCCTACTCAGCATCATCTTCATCCTACCCATCATCATCTTCATCCTACCCATCATCATCTTCATCCTACTTGTCATGCATCATCTTCATCCTACCTGTCCTGCATCATCATCTTCATCATACCTGTCCTGCATCGTCATCTTCATCCTACCTGCCCTGCATCATCATCTTCATCATCTTCATCCTACTTGTACTGCAGCATCATCTTCATCCTACTTGTCATGCATCATCTTCATCATGCCTGTCCTGCATTGTCATCTTCATCATACCTGTCCTGCATCATCATCTTCATCCTACTTGTCCTGCATCATCATCTTCATCCTACTTGTCATGCATCATCTTCATCATACCTGTACTGCATCATCATCTTCATCCTACCTGTCCTGCATTAACATCTTCATCCTACCTGTACTGCATCATCATCTTCATCCTATTTGTCATGCATCATCTTCATCATACCTGTCCTGCATCATCATCTTCATCGTACCTGTCCTGCATCATCATCTTCCTCACACCTGTCCTGCATCATCATCTTCATTGTACCTGTAGTGCATCATCATCTTCATCATACCTGTCCTGCAGCATCATCTTCATCATACCTGCCCTGCATCATCATCATCTTCATCCTACCTGTACTGCATCATCATCTTCATCACACCTGTCCTGCATCATCATCTTCATCACACCTGTCCTGCATCATCATATTCATTGTACCTGTACTGCATCATCATCTTCATCATACCTGTCCTGCAGCATCATCTTCATCATACCTGCCCTGCATCATCATCTTCATCGTACCTGTACTGCATCATCATCTTCATCATACCTGTCCTGCAGCATCATCTTCATCATACCTGCCCTGCATCATCATCATCTTCATCCTACCTGTACTGCATCATCATCTTCATCATACCTGCCCTGCATCATCATCATCTTCATCATACCTGCCCTGCATCATCGTCATCTTCATTGTACCTGTATTGCACCATCATCTTCATCCTACTTGTCATGCATCATCTTCATCATACTTGTCCTGCATCATCATCTTCATCACACCTGTCTTGTATCATCTTCATCATACCTGTCCTGCATCATCATCATCTTCATCAAACCTGCCCTGCATCATCATCTTCATCCTCCCTGTTTTGCATCATCATCATCTTCATCATACCTTTCCTGCAGCATTATCTTCATCATGCCTGCCCTGCATCATCATCATCTTCATCCTACCTGTCCTGCATCATCATCTTCATCACACCTGTCCTGCATCATCATCTTCATCACACCTGTCTTGCATCATCTTCATCATACCTGTCCTGCATCATCATCTTCATCATACCTTTCCTGCATCATCATCTTCATCGTACCTGTCCTGCATCATCATCTTCATGCTACCTGTCCTGCATCATCATCTTCATGCTACCTGTCCTGCATCATCATCTTCATCATACCTGCCCTGCATTATCATCTTCATCCTACCTGTCCTGCATCATCATCTTCATCATACCCTTACTGCATCATAATCTTCATCGTACCTGCCCTGCATCATCATCTTCATCATACCTGTCCTGCATCATCATCTTCATCGTACCTGTCCTGCATCATCATCTTCATGCTACCTGTCCTGCATCATCATCTTCATCATACCCTTACTGCATCATCATCTTCATCGTACCTGTCCTGCATCATCTTCATCATACCCTTACTGCATCATCATCTTCATCGTACCTGTCCTGCATCATCATCTTCATCGTACCATCACCTTCATCGCTCCTCCAGTTGTTTTTGATTTGGGCCAAATACTTTTCCAGCTTTTTGTTGCTCTTTTTGCAGTTTTTTTTTATCAGCTCAGCTGAAGCACAGAAACAAACTGCTGGACAGTCGTTCGTTAGATGGGTGATTGATTTGTTTGTTAGATGTCAGTAAGATGGCAGATCTGAGATCTCACAGCCTCTCTTCGTTTTGTTGAAGTTCATGTCAACAAAATCAAAATTGTTTTATGACATAAAACATAAATAAAATACACATAAAATATTATTGCAGCGTGTTGATAGTGTTTCATCAACAAATACACACTCAAGGAAGTGAAGTTCTTTTTGAGCTAATGCACTTTTTACTGAAAATAATGAGCAGATAATTCAGTAAACAGAAAAACTCTGGTGGAGAGAGTAATGTTAAAGAAATGGAGTCCCTACTTCAGCGGAGTAAAACCTCATGTTTGTTTTTTGCAGCATTGTCTGTTACGTTTAGCGTCTTGTGCAACGTCCTTCTCCTCTACTCCGTCTGAGGAGCTGCAGGGCAGCCGAGCACCGAGCCGGCCTTTGTCATGTTTGTGATGGCAGCAAAGCAGTGTGTGCTCCACCATCTGTGTGAGGATGCACGTCACTGAGGCCGTCGTCAAACTCGGGAACCGTTGGGTTTCCCTCAGCTGATGAAAAATCTATTTTAATTAATTAGGAATGATGTTTTATCCGAGTCGTGCTCTGAAGCAATCTGAGCAAGCGGTAAAATATCCTGTTCTCAAATGTGATTAAGCAAAAATGAGAGAAAAGTGTGACTTTTCAGTCATTTGGCTCCATCAGTGATGTCCTATTGATTCAGTGACAGCTTTACGTTGCAGAAGTCTGACTACGATCACTGGAAGGCTGTTCAGAAAAGATTTGCTGGAACAGAAAGTCTGAAGAGTTCTGTTTACGACATTTCTTTTTACTGCCACTATGCACTTGTTATAGAAAAAGACCGAAGTGTGTATGATTGGGTTGGTAGCTGCGCGGCTTGCAGGAAAAGCAGGTCGGAACTGATTCTGTCATCCAAGTTTGGTTTTGAGCATAATATTTAAATTTACATAAAATCACAGGCTTTGATTTGCTAGTGTCTTAAATGTAACAAACTTTTTAAAATCATCTTTCCATCACAAGGAAAAGTTTCTTTGAACTATCTCGGGCAACTGCATGCTCTATTTATTGCTCTGATTGTAATAGACTGGGATTACCTACCTACATGAACAACAAGCAGCCTACAGTAAATAAGGAAATAGGCTGTTGCACATTTCACTTACTTTCCTTCCCTGGGAGAGAATATGTCTTATTAGCATCAGGAACTGTCTGCTTTTGTAGCCTCATGACAAAGCGTTGCTGCTCTGATGTCCGCCATGTCAGGAAACAGGATAAGGGAAAAGTTAATGTGCCCTTATATAACTGGCAGCTGGCTAATGAGCTCTGTTTCACGCCATTAACTTCAGGACTCTTAGAAGTGTCTCGGAGTTAGCCACAGCTCCCTGTTTGACACAGACCAGCTTATCTTCTTGTTTTAGTGTCGCTTCCAGAGCTGGATGCTTCGTTTATTCATTAAGTTTTTAATTAGAGGTAAACAAAAACGACTTTTACTGTGCAGATGTGGCGGCTACCTCAATTATTGAGGAGTGATTGAGGATGTTGTGGCTCCCATTGATGCTTTAATTATGCCACCAGTGAAGTCTGTTCATTTTTCCATTGCCAGCTTATCCTGTTCAGGCTTGATTGGAAGCCGAGTCCATCGTGGGCATGTCCTCAGTCAATCCCCAGGCTAAGATGGAGAGAGGTGGCCATCACCATTGGTCATCATCATTGGTAAAAATCATCATCATCAGCCATCATCATCAGCCATAATCACCATCATCCTCGGCCATAATTACCATCATCAATGGCCATCATAATTGGCTATAATTGGCCATCATCATTAGTCATCATCACTGGCCATCACGATCAGCTATAATCATGGCCATCATCATTGGTCATCATCACTGGCCATAATCAGCTAAAATCATCGGCCACCATCATCGGTCTTTACTGGCCACCATTATTGTTTTTCATCAGCCAACATCATTGGTCTTCATCATTGGCTATAATCGGCCATCATTACTGGTCATCATCAGCCATCATCATCAGCCATCATCATTGGCTCATCATCAACAGCTATAATCAGCCTTCATCACTGGCCATCATAATTGGCTATAATTGGCCATCATCACTGGTCATCATCATTGTTCATCATCATTGGTCATCATTACTGGTCATCTTTACTGGTCTTCATCACTGGTCATCATCACCTCATCATCATCATTGGCCATCATCATCGGCCATAATTAACACTGGCCATCATCATTGGCCATAATCACATCGTCATCAGCCATAATTACCATCATCACTGGCCATTATAATCAACTATAATTGGCCATCATCATTGATCGTCAGTGGCCATCATCATCAGTCATTATCACTAGCCATCATCATCGTTCATCATCATTGGCCATCATCACTATAATCAGCCATCATCACTAGTCATCATTGGCCATCATTGGCCATCATCATATGCCATCATGATCAGCTATAATCAACCATCATCATTGGTCATCATCATCATCATCATTGGTCATAATCACTAGATTTTTGGTCATCATCAGCCATCATTGTTTGTCAAAATCAATGGTCCCATCATTGGCCATAATCGGCCACCATTACTGGTCATCATTAGCTATCCTCATCGGTCATCATAATCTGCTATAATTAGCCATCATCATCGGCTGTAATCAGCCATCATCATTAGCCATAATCATCATCATAGGCCATAATTACCGTCATCACTGGCCATCATAATTGCTATAATTGGCCATCATCATGGGTCATCATCGGCCATCATTTGTCATCATGATTGGTCATCATCACTGGTCATCATCATTGGCCATAATCGTCCAACATCATTGGTCACAATCATCGGCTATAATCGGCCACCATGATTGGTCATCATCGGCCATCATCATTTGCCTTCATCATTGGCCATAATCAGCCATCATCATTGGTCATCATTGGCCATCATCATCGGTCATCATCATCGGCCATCATCATTAAGGCCCATCATCATCATCAGCATCATAATCAGCCATCATCATTGGCCATAATCAGCCATCATAATTGGCCATAATCACCATCATCATTGCCCATAATTGGCCATCATCATTGGCCATAACACATCAATCAGCCATTATCATCTACGTCATCATAATCGGCCGTCATCATCACTCATCATCATCGGCAGTCATGATCAGCTATAATCAAACATCATCATTGGTCATCATCCCGATATATGCAAATCAATCATTGGCCATCATCATTGGCTATAATCGGCCAACAGTATTGGTCATCATTGGCCATCATCATTTGCCTTCATCATTGGCCACAACGGCCATCATCATTGGTCATCATTGGCCATCATCATCGGTCATCATCATCAGCCATCATCATTGATCATCATCATCGGCTATAATCAACCATCATCATTGGCTGTAATCATCATCATCGGTAATAATTACCATCATCACCTTCCATCATAATTGGCTATAATTGGCCATCATCACTGGTCATCATTGGCCATCATTGGCTATCATTATCAACCATCATTATTGGCCATCATTAGCCACAATCAGTGCAATGGTCCTTTGTTTTTGTTGATGGGATTCCAGAACACTGACACAGTTCCAACCTCCTAACTCCATTCACAGAAAAATGCCAGCCTTTGTTAGAATCTAGAAATATTAATGACTCATGAGTAACATCATGCGTCATCTCTCTCGGGTCATCAGAGTTATTGTTATTCATAATCTACATGAAAATCAATGTTTTTGTAATCAGCATCCAGATGAAAGAAATAGAAGCTTAATAGTTTTGCAGTGATACTGAAACCACCAGGAGTCACACATCCCTGTGGAACATTAGGGGTTCCTTCAGTGATTCAGAATGTTGGATTCAGAGCTGAGCTTGATGAACTTCCTTATAGTGGAGAAGAGTGTGACATGCACGCATAGAGGAAGAATGCACCTGGGCAGGTACAATCATCTTGGTTGGATGTCCTGTTCCCAAATAGTTCTGATACCTGACATGGAGGAATGGATCAGTCTGGGGACCAGTTCCACCATAAAGCTGATTATTCCTTTATGCGATGGACATTTGGGAGTCCAGCATGTTGTGTGTTGGTTTGTTGGAGAGTTGAGGAAAAATGCTCCTGAGGAAATGTGTACTGTAGTCTGTAGATACTGACAGAAATTAGTTTTTGGTAACTTCAACTTCCTTGACAGCAGCTCAAGGGGACCAAGGTATCTCCTATTATTGATAGGAGTTATTGAATGCGGCCGGAGCAAAGAGCTCTGCATCTTCTAGACTGAGGTTTTTTCTGAGTTGATGATAATTTTTGAGTGACTGGGAAATCATGGGGTAAATATCTGATATGTTCTGAGGCAGAGGTGCACGTACAGGCAGGATTTAAATCCAGATGGGGCAGGATGGGTCGAAGTGATGATATGCCTAATATAGCATGCAATACAGGTTAGCAGCACAGTAATTAGAACAAAACTTTGGCAGGGCCATGCCTCCATTATGCTTTTCCTTTAGAGGTGGTCTTTATGCAAGTGTTGTTGTTTATATAAAAACAGAAAGAGATTAACGAGTTGGCTTAAGAAGAACGAGGCAAGAATTTCTACACACAGATGCAGAATGGGGCCAGCGTCATCTTCACCAAGTTAACTCTGCCAGTAAGTAAAATGGGTAGGGGAGACCACTGAGCTAAATCTCGTCTGGTCTGTGTCATCAACTTACTTAAGTTTGCTTCAAAGAGGTTTATGAGATTTTTTATGTAATGTTCTCTTTAACCATCTTAAAGGTTGAATTTGGTCAGATCTGATGAGGTGTCAAAAATTCAGAGGAACAAATCAGTCATGAGCAGATTAAGTTTATTTTTCTTGGTTTCTTGGGGGAAGTGTGATGGTAAAGCACCGTTTGAAAATGGGTTTACTTTCCTTCAAAGACTCCTCCATCTCTCTTTGTCTATTGGAACACAGCGAACTCATTGTCTTGTTCCAGAAAGCAGATGGAGATGATGTGAGCTTTGTGACCTGGTGCATTATCCTGCTGGAAGTAGCCATCAGAAGATGCTACATTGCTCATAAACGCAGGTTGGCCTGCTTTTAATTGGCATTACACTTCTTTCCTAAAAAAGCCAAGTTTGATCCCCCACTGGCAAGTTGCGTGTCGGGTGAGGCCACTACGCTAGGTTAGTGTTGATGATGTCATCTGTGCGACAGAAATCAGGAAAGAAAACAATGGAGAGCGAGTCAGGCTGTCGTCAATGTGCTTTCTTGTTGCACCATTGTCTGTCCTCAGAATGGGCAAAAACCAGCAGATGATTTTCTAGCACAGATGGAATGCAGACAACGTGAATTTGTGGCCGAAGCAGAGTTGTTTTGGTACGTTTAATGGGATGTAACCTACCACCAAACCTTATCATGCAAATTCGCTACTCAATCCAGGTCCGACACTCCAACTGCACGCCGATTGGAGCCGAGCCGTTTGAAGGCGATTTTAACCTGCGTCACTTGCAGAGTTGTTTGACATGGGCTGACGCAGGTCAGTGAGCCTTTCCCAATGCCACTAAAAGCCAATTGCTCACAGGTTTAAATGGGTTTTCTGGTCAGTAAGAAAGGGGTATTAGATACAATAAGGAATTTTGATTTTATGAGGGGTTTTTGGGTCACTGCACGTGTAGTGAAGCTTTCCTCAGGTATATCACAATAATCTCTCCTCTTCAATGTCATCATCATTATCAAAATCATCAGTATCCAGTGACTCCACATGTCCATCCCTCGAGGTGTTTCTGGTAATGTTAATCTTCATCAGCTGTTTTTCGTACAGGTTTTTTTCCCCATCATCATGGTGCAGCTTGATGTTAGTTGAATGAATGAATGAATGAATGAATGAATGAATGGATGAATCAATCAATCAATCAATCAATCAATCAATCAATCAATCAATCAATCAATCAATCAATCAATCAATCAATCAATCAATAAACAATCAATCAATCAATCAACTAACTTAATTTATGTAGCTCTTTACAGCACACAAGGTGAAAAAAGTGCTTTCCATGAAATCAACATTCTAAGAAGAAAAAAAGAACAGAATAAAATAAAATAATAGGCAAATTCAAATAAATACAATTGAAATACAAACATATGTCATCAAATTACTGTGTGTTAAAAGCCAGTCTGAATAAATCCATTGTGAGCCTGGCTTTAACATAAGTGGCTTTGCAAGATTTAGTGATCAGAGAAACCAAAATATCCTCGTCAATGGATCTCTGGTTGCTGCAATCACAGTAGTTGTAATAACTGTAAAGGAAAACCAGTTTGAGGCATTCCTCATTTCCTTGTTGTTCCTGAGTTCCCGACATAAGTGAGCAAGTGCCGCTGTACAAAGCTGGTTTGACAACATTTCTAGGTGTTGGCACTCATCCAACTGGATTATACGGCCAGAAAAAGCTACTTTGTTTTGTTGCTGGTTTTAACAGTAGGATTCTATCTAATTATATTAGATGTCATAATGTCATGTCATACAGAGATGCACACTAGGATAATTACAGCAGAAAGAGCAAACTTTAAACCTCATGCAAAACATAAATGCAGTTTTAAGTTATCTTATTGCTTTCACCATGTTTCTGCAGCTCATGTGATCAACAAACCTCATCTGTCCTTTAAGATTTTATTAATTTTTATCTAAATAATTTATATACTGTATCTTATTTTCCTTTTTTGGAACAAATTTACTTAACATTTGCTCATAATAAATTCCAATATATGTTTAGTAAAGCAAATGGAATAAAAAGGGAAAAAGGGACCCCCCATTATTTATATATATATATATATATATATATATATATATATATATATATATATATATATATATATATATATATATATATATATATATGCTAGTGCTGGGCAATGTGGACCAAAAGTCATATCTCGATATATTTAGGCTAAATATCAATATACGATATATATCCCAATATTTTTATTGCAAAGTGAGAGCAATCCAAAATCCCGATAAAAATGTTAATCTCTCTCGGGTCATCAGAATTATTGTTGTTCATAATCTACATGAAAATCAATGTTTTTGTAATCAGCATCCAAATGAAGGAAATGGAAGCTTAATACTGTAGATATTTTTATTGCAAAAGTGAGAGCAATCCAAAATCCCGATAAAAATATTAATCATAAAAAAAAATCGCAAAGTCAGAGCAAATTTTTTGTTACAGTCAGAGCCAAATATGACATTAAAAGTGGTTTAATTTAAACCGACCAGATGAAATAATGCTCAGCTGTTCAAAGAGCGATAAAATGTAAACATAAATACTGTATAATACTCTATATAATAATACTCGCAGATGCAAGTAAGGAACATTTCACAGAATTAAATATAACAAACCCTAGTAAGGTTAGCATTTATATACAAAGACAAAACAAACAAACATTGAACCCCATATGTCGATATGTGCGATATGGTCCAATTCCATATCTTGTTTGAAAATATATCGATATATTTTTATATTGATATATCGCCCAGCCCTAATATATATACACATGAACACTATATATATATGTATATATATATATATATATATATATATATGAAGAGTTCATTTGCAAAAACCGTTACCCACCCTTTGAAAAAACAGAGTTAACTGCATCTGCAAATAAACAATTCATTTACTTTTTGAATCATCAGTCAGTCATTTTCTGTACCGCTTATCCAGTTCAGGGTCGCGGGGGTTGCTGGAGCCTATCCCAGCTATTATCAGGCGAGAGGCGGGGTACACCCTGGACAGGTCGCCAGTCTGTTGCAGGGCCAACACAGAGAGACAGACAACCATTCACACTCACATTCATTCCTAGGGGCAATTTTAGAGTGATCAATTAACCTAGCATGCATGTCTTTGGACGGTGGGAGGAAGCCGGAGTACCCGGAGAGAACCCATGCATACACGGGGAGAACATGCAAACTCCACACAGGAAGGCCACAGTTGGAATTGTTCAAACCCCCTCCCCAGCCAGGAATTGAACCAGCAACCTTCTTACTGTGAGGCTGCGGTGCTAACCACCACGCCCCCGTGCAGCCCTACTTTTTGAATATTTTCACCAAATCACACTCATATCAAGTAGAGGGTTTTAGTGATGTTAAATGGAGATTTGTACCCGACAGCGACAAAAAAGCAGTTAACTCCGTTTTCTAAATGGGGGTTAACTGTTTTTGCAAACGAACTCTTCATATATATATACATATACATATACAGTATATATCGTTGCAGTAGACTTGTAGTAGTAACAGTAGTAGAGCTCATCCCCACAAAAAAGGTGGTACACTGAGTCATTTACAGAATAATTCATTCAGAATAATTCATTCCTTTTTCATGTTGTAAAATACAGTCACATGATTGAGAGGCAGATTTAACAATGACAACAAAGCACAATCAGTCTGATAGTTGGGTGTTTTACAGCCTGGGTTGGATCATGAAAGATGAAGGATACATTTTTCTTGTGTGGTATGGAGTGAGAGCATAAAGGTGAGGTTCTGTTATCAGGCTATGTCTGACAGATAAGCCAAGGTTCACGCTGACAACTTCATGTCATGTGACAGGACTGGCAGGTACAGCAAGATATCATCAGCATAGCTGGAAGTCTTTCCTCAACTGCCACTCACCAACCATGCATGCTCAGGATGAGGAATGGAAATAAAAAGATTTGATATGATATACTGGTTTTGTTGGCTGGTCAACATTTTTATAGCTACATTATTAGGTTTATATGAGCCCAGTTATAATGAATTGGATTGAAGCGGATTAGAATTGGTTTAGATCAGACTGAATCTTTAAAAACATCTTCAACCAACATTTGTTGAGAACAGGTGCAACACAGATGAATAGTGATATAAAACTCCAAGTGAACAGATGATCAGACATGGTGTATCATCTGAGAAAGAACCCCAGCATTGATTGTGCTTTGGTTACCTGGGATTGTACTGGTTTTACATCACTACGTAGTGAGTTTATGGTCTACAGTAGTCAGAAACTGAACAAGCCACTAACAGAACTTACAGACACTGTATCTTCTCTAAAGGACTTTAGGAATGATTACAGTAACAAATGGACATGAAAGAGACCAGGGGCCTCATGTACAAAGGGTTCGTACGCACAAAAGCGTGGCGTACGATCATTTCCACAGTAAAGTCGAGATGTATCAAGAATGGAGTGACCGTGGAAATGTGCGGTGCTTCACGTCAACTTCATGGCTGGCGTACGAACGTTTCTACAGCTGTGGAGACTTTGGCGACACTTGGAGGCGACGCTGGGAAACTGTTAAAAGAAATAAATGTGAAAACAACCATCCCCAGACTGAGTGATGTGGTCAGACACATGAACAAACAGCCCTCATAAACAATTAACACCTGCGTCTGCAATTATGTGTGGATCCTTTCCAGCAGCTGTTTTAGATGGAAGAAAACGTTCGAAATGGTGGATATACAGAGAGAGTGTTTTTAGAGGTCGAGAAGATTTACTGATTTAATGATAACTGGCTGGTCAGACGCTTTAAGTTCCCAGAGACATCTCTGTGCACAGAGCTGAAGCCAGGCTGGGGGGGGCAACACACCCAGCTGTGCCTCCACGCGCTCCGGCGAATAAATTCACTTATATGCCGGTTTGTTTATTAATGCACTTAATTTGTGAGGACATCGATAGGATGATCTGTTCAATCACTTATACCAACAAGAGGGGGGGGAGGACTCGGCCGGTATGGCGATTTAACAGTAGAGGTCGGTTACATCTACATCCCGGGATTAGGAAACCCCCGAGGCTGTGACGCAGGTGATGCAGGAGGAATTCCCAATGCTGCACGTCCTCTTATGGTAATAGATTGTGTCAGCTAATAAATACAGTATTTAATAAATACATCAGGCTGTGAGGAGGCGACTGTATAAACACACGTTTCACAAATATATATTTATTTACCTTTAGAAAAACCGGAGTCACCCGCGTGAACTCCCACCACCTCTGAAAGACGAAATGGAGTCACGAGCAGCCGTCCTCTGATTCACATCCAACTTGAAGTTGGACCACTTCGTTTTTCGGTTGTGTGCGCGACTCTGACCCCACATCTTTGACCGCGACACACACTGTCCCATTCACTTTTCTGTTGGGTGTGTTGCCGGACAACAGCGTGTTAAAGTTCACATTTTTGCGCATTTATACTTAAACAAGCTGCCTCAAGTTCGTTCTCCATGAATTTTTGTCATTTTTATTCACTGTCAAGCTCATATTTTGTCTTTCTGATGGTGCAGAGAGGAGAATCTCCGCTGCAGATCTCATTTAAATGTTATTTGCGTATTTATGTTGGGGGTGTGGACAGGGAGGCGTCAGGTTCTCCAACATGTGCGCTCAATTCCACGTTGATTGGGATGTACAAAGGAAAAGTACTTGGATCCATGCGTGCGCACAGTTTCAAACATCTGAAAACTTTTGTGCGTAGGACGTTTTCAGGATTTGATCGTACGCCGGGTTTCAGTAGGAAATCCACGCAACTCTTTGTACATGAGGCCCCAGGTGTGGCTCAGTGCCCATGCATCCACCTAAGCCCTGTTTCCATCAAAGTGTCCAGCTTGGCTCAAGTTGGCTTGGGACGGGACAGGTCAGCAGAGGTTGGCAACAAACGAGACAGGTTGACACAGGTTGGCAGGGGCCTGGACAGGTTGGAATGGGATGAGTCAGGTCAGCAATGGTCGCAAAAGTCGCCATGGGTTGGGACAGGTTGGCACAGAACGGCATGAGCTGACGGTTTGTGCAACGCGTATTCTGACCTGACAGAACAGGCCACTGTCTCACCTGCACCCACCGCCTTCCAGTAAGGAGGATGTGTCATTAAGTAGTTGAAAGGAACTGAAATGGGATTGGTTCTCTATTTAGGCCCAATCCCATTCCTCTTTTTCACCCCCTGTCACTTAAAACAGAGCTATAAGGGATAGGACTGAAGGTCCATCCCTACATTTTGGGACACCCCTTCAACAATCGCATACGTCATCAGGGTTCCTGCCGGCTTGTACTGAAATCTGAAGAAATCAAGCCATCTACAGCTATGGGTTAACGTTATTAGGCTAATGTTAACATTAGCCTCAGGTTTGTGCATGATTTTCCTGCTTGTATTGTATCCCATGACACCCTCCATGTTACAGAAGACCAGCAGCAATGTTGCTGAAGTTTTTATTGATCATCTATCACTGTAGATTATCATGGCTGCATAAAGAGCATTGCTGGTTTTCAGCCTGGTAGTGTTTATGTTACTGAAGCTTCAACATAGCACTAGCCATTTTTTCTTGTGCCTTTTACAAAGAAAATGACCGTTAAACATTGAAAGAATGTTAAACTAGAGAATACAACGGTTGTCATCCATTTTTAAACTTTATCTATGGAGAAAATATTTACATTTGTTATATTTTTTTGGACTTGGCAGCAGCCATCTTGCCAGTGATTCACATATTTGTCATACCCCTCTGTTTGAAGTGTGCTTCTGAAAAATATATAGTCCTCCCACTTCCCCCACCCTACCACTACCAATGGGGTTGAGACACCCTTACCCTATGTGAACGCGCAAAATGGAGGGGAAGGGCTAATGGGAAGAATTAAGATTGGGCCTAAGAAGCTGCTTGCCAGCTTATTGCAGTTTTTGGACAGAAAGGCACATCCCAGCATCCTGGTTTGGTTATGAGGTCTGTCGGGTGCTTAATCAGCACCAAGGAGACCACAACTATCACTCATCTGTGAGCTATAAAGTTAACCAGCTATGGTTGGTTAGCAGTGGATGATATGCGGCCTAAGCTATGGATTTATCAGATGTCTCCTGAAAACATTTGCTTTAGTAGTTTTTGTGCTTTTAAAGGGTAAAAGGTGCGGTGGAGAAACTCTTTAATGGACCTAAAAACTGAAATGCTGATGAATAAATTGGTAATCTTGAATGCACGTTCTTCATGACGAAATGTGTTGACAGTTCCCATCAGCTTTACATTTGGTAGCTCTGTGAATCCATGATGCAGCCCATCCCTCAGAGTGAACTACAACTTTCATTAGAGAAAGCCTTTAACCAACTATGACACGGAAGTTTGAGTTTCATCATCCTAAAACCAAGATAAATTCTTCCTGCTTTTGAACTAGCCCCAAACAAGGCAGAGGTGTCAGACGGGCCCAGAGTAATTACCGAAGACAATTAATTGTGTGGAGCGAGCGAGCCTCGACAAGTGAACACCAGTCTGAGTCAGCTTTGTTGAACTCATACTTCATTCCCTGGAGTCACAACAGATAGCGGCACAAAGGCTCATTTGGATGTTTCCAGGATGTTATGATAATAATTGGAAATCAGTGGTGCGGATGTCTGGGCTGGACTGTCACAGCTCTTATTAGTACCTGTCAAACTGTCAACACAAGGCTGGATCACACTTGTACTTGTATTTTTGTAATCAGGTATTTGATGCTCTGAGGAAAATTGCTCTGGGAACCAAGGACAGCCATTGATATCCTTAATTTTATGTACTGAACTCATTTTGTTATAGTAGGTGAGACAGAAAAGTTTAAACGGAACATGAAAGCCTTTTTTGTGGTTTGAGTACAGCATTGTTGTCGCTAATGGAGACGGGGATATTGATGCCTCACTTAGGAAGTAAGTGGAACAATCCAGGTGGTAGACAGAGCTGGTACTCAGTTCAGGTTCTGGTCATCATCTAATCACGATGATGAAGCTGAAGACAGGGATATGCTGTCTCCAAACTCTGGTTCAGGTCCTGGAGCCGAGTGCACCAGCTGGGTATACAGTATGTCCGACTTTGAATGGAAAAAAACATATATATATATATATATATATATATATATATATATGTATGTATATGTATTTCCTGTCTTAATGAGAGCTGGTGGAGCTATATAGAGCAACACTTGCTTTTCTTATTTCATTTTAATTTCATTGGGTATTTAGCATGTGCAGCACTTTGGAGACATGTTTTGACTTAGATGTGCTTTATGTATAAAGTGGACTGGATGATAATGACTTCTTCTTTGTGCAGGTGAAGCAGATCATGGAGGAGGCCGTCACTAAGAAATTTGTGCATGAAGACAGCAGCCACATCATCGCTCTGTGCAGTAAGTACCCTCCTCCTCTCCGTCTCGCCCTGCAGACACACACACAGACTTGCTGAACTCCCCAGCAGGTGCTCGGTGAGCTTGACGTCACTGTGACTCTGCTGCTGCATCAGTGGAAAGTCGGTGGTCATGATGGAAGCTGATACTGGCTGTGAGCCCGGACATGAAGGGGTTGCCCCTCCTGACCAGATGGTAGAGCTTGCAGCGGAGCGTGAGTCAGACAGCAGACGGCCTGCAGGCTCAGGATGACCGTTACACCTCGCACCAAAAACAAACTTCCCCGCCTAAAATTCCAAGAATCTCAAACACATATTTATCTCATGCCTCTGCATCAAGGCAACTGCAGCCAGAAGCATTATGTTGCATAACTAGTCAACGCCAGTCGGTCCATCTTATTCTTGTTAACACTGTGCTCAGAAATACCTCAAGGGACATCTTCAGATTGTGGGAAAACGGAATAACAAATTATCTTGTCGTTGGAAGAAAAAAAGTTCCCTGATTTAAGCGGCTATTTGCTAGTTGGCAGACACAGAATAAGAAGAAGGAGGGTGTTGAAATGCATCATCTTCCTTTTACATCCCCAATTACAACATTGGATGCCGTGTACAAAAGAAATAAATAAAAAAAACCTCCACGTGCTTTCCAGGATTGATGGAGCTTCACAGATGTGGAAGCTGTTGCCATAGACACCAATGCAACCCCATCCCATCAGAGATGCAGCGTTTCAGCTGTCCACTGATAACAAGCTGGATGCTCCCGGCCCTCTTTAGTCTGCAGCTTTCCAGAAACATCCTCACATTTTCATCCGTCTGACCACAGAACAGTTTCCACGTTGCCTCAGAGCATTTTAAATAAGCTTTGGTCCAGAGAAGACCGATGGCGGTGTTTCTGGATCCTGTCCACATGTGGCTTCTTCTCTGCATGATGGAGCTTTAACCTGCATTTACTGTGAACTTTGTTCACAGAGAGAGATTTCTGGAAGTCTTCCTGAGTCCATGTAGTGGTTTCCAGTCAAGAATCACGTCTGCTTTCATTGCAGAAGATCAAAAGCATCCAGCCTTGTCCCAAGCACACAGAGATTCCTCCTGATTCTCTCCATCTTCTTTTATTCTACACTGTAGATGGTGGGAAAGACCCAGTTTGTCTCAAATTGGTGAATCTCTGTCCATCTGAGAGATTCTGCCTCTTTGAAATGCTCCTTTTATATCCAGTCATGATATTGACCTGTTCCCAGTTAAACCATTTAGTTGTCAAATTAACCCCCAGTTGTTACTTTTCCAGCCTTTTGTTGCTCCTGTTCCAACTTTTTACAGACGTTTTGTTGCCATCTAGGGTTGCAAAGGGGCGGAAAATTTCTGGTAAATTTCCAGAAACGTTCCATTGGAAGTTAAGCTCGGAATTTTGGAAATATTCAGATTGGAAATTTTCCATGAGAATTATGGAAATTTATGGGAATTATTGGGAATTAACTTTAAATTGGGGGTAATTTGAACAAACTGGATCATATAAATGTAAGCTTGTGTGAAATGCTTCCACATATCAGATGGCAACTGTGGCATTTTTCTGTAGAATAAAATAACAACAACAAAAAAAGCTTGTAAAAACAGTAATGCAATGGCATGAACAGAAATATAGTTGGCTAAACACCTGGAATGGTTTTCAAAATATTTGATAATTGATGAATGAATTCTTGTATGGTCACAGAAACGGTCTTGCAGGAGTCAGAAGAAATAGCATCACATTTAAGGCAGCTGCCACCACCATGATAAGCCTCTTAAATGGTCAGTGAAATGAAAAAGAACTTCCATTTAGCACCTATTTTTATTTAATATTTACAAGTTAAACACTATTATAGATCAAATATACAGTATTTACCCCATATTATCAAAACTTATTTGACTTTATAAAGTCTGCGGGCTCAAATATGTGGCTCCAATAGTCTTGTGCTTTGGGCTCAAAAGTGTGGTTCAAGAAATCATCTGTGCGTGTGATGGAGGAGTGACCCGTGCATGTAGGGGTGTGGCCTCAACAGCCCTGCAGTCCACAGTGTGCTGTGTACATAAGATTGAGGAGTGTACTTGAAGTAAATCTGGTCGTTAGCCAAGATTATGCTGCAACATAATTTCCCCAACTTTATTTAAAGGCGCTATAGAAGATGTTTCCACATTTCAGAAAACAGACACAAGCTGCGTTTCCATTACACTTTTAAAAAAAATAAAAGCAATATTTCTTAAATTTTGAAAAAGTACAAAGCGATATGTAGGTGTTTCCATTGAATGGTATAAGCACGAGACTCCACTTTGAGGAGGATGGAGATATAAGCATGCTGTGTTTCAGAGCTGCTGCTCCTCATCAGGAGATGAAGGCAGCCGATGATGATTCAGAGGTAAAGTCCGTATGAATGGAGCCTCTGATCACATCAGCAGGGAAAAACACTTGTGGCGACTTCCAGGACAGACGCCTGAAGCATAATGCAAATGAAAAACCCCTCAGGATCAACTTCTGGAGTGTGGATGTCATTTCTTGATCTTTATTCCACTTTTATCGGCACCAGTTCCTGACTGATGTCGTGATGCAGCTGCTGATACGAAGGCGCAGTCATACGATGTTATCTGTGGTCACCTTTTATTAAATCCTGGTGACGTATAACATGTGGGAATGAAATAACCGAGTCGTGGCGTTACAAATGTGTGCAAACAACATAAACAGCTCGTGGCCCGTCGTTAATACATAAAGAACTTAAACCATCTGTATAATGAATGAAATTAAATGAAATGAAAAATACTTTATTTATCCCAGAAGGGAAATTCAACATTGTGAAAAAGCTCACTCTTTTTTTTTTCTTTCTTTTTTCCTTTTTTTGTTTTTTGTTTTTAACATTATAACATTAATATAAAATTATAACAACAATAATAAGTAGGTAAGTCAGTCTTGTTCTTTAGGGTGATGCTGCTGGCAGGAATGAATTTCTGTATCTCCATTCTATAGTGAACCTGACGCAGCCTCCCACTAAACACACTCTGTTGATTTTTCACTGTGTTGTGGAGAGGATGGGAAGAATCCTCCATCATCTTCATCAGCTTGTGCAGCATTCTTTTTTGAACGATCAGCTCCAGCGGCTGCAGAGTTATCCCCAGCACAGAACCAGCTTTCTTGATCAGCTTGTTTAGTTTCTTCAAGTCTCTGGTTCTGATGCTTCTGCCCCAGCAGATGCTGCAAAGCTGATTGCACTTTCCACAGCAGACTTGTAGAAGATCTTCATAATGTGTATAATCATCTGTATAATGTCCTAAATGAACTCTAAATGAGCTTGCTGAGTTACAGAGATTTGGGTATTTTTCATATATGTGACTGATAAAACTTCCCCCATCACTCCAATTTCACAGTTCATGCTTGTAAATGATCATATTCATCATAATTAAGAAGGAATAACTGGATTTTAACCCCCCTCTACGTCACGCCTGATGGCATGTAATTGCAAAAAAAGGGTTTCCATTACACTAATGCGAAAAACTGCTTTATAGAAACGTCTGAATTTACGCCTCATGAAAGCGTAAAAGCTTTTTTGCAATATTTGAGAGTTTTTTTTCAAATTGTATGTGTTTCCATTCGCAGTTTTTAATTGTAATATTTAGGTTTTGCGCAATTCCAGGTGTAATGGAAACCCAGCTATTGTTAGTGAGTTTTTAAATAATGCGCATGTGCAAGACGAACCTGATGGATTCACAGCTCCATCCCCAACCACAGAATAACGTGCACGAGCCACTCTGGTGTTTAGCAGACAGCAGGTACAGATTTTCCATCAAGTCACAAACGCAAGTAAACGGAATGTCGTTATCTGAACGTTGCTAACTGCTAGCAGAATGATGTTAGCTACCTGCTGTATACCTCAGACGAGTGCACGCAGTGTTACTCTCACCAATCAATCACTCGCATTGATCAGTCTCGCCTATTACCCGTTGAATTCACTGTCAATCACTCTTACTACAGTAGTAAAGTGATTGATGAGCCAGTAGACAAATGAAAAATGTGAGGAATGCAGAGATTATTTTTGTTGTGGATGTTTTTTTAGCCTCATTACTTTCACAGCTGATGTATAATAATATTTATATACTTAACGCTTTTAATTAATCATAGTGTATGGGGGTAGTGAATCCAATTTTATTGAATATTGCAAAAATTATTAAAAGAAACATCCTCTATAACGCTTTTAAGTTCCCTGTTGAGGGCCAACCTCCAATTTGGTAAATTTCAGATTTATTTCTGATAATTTCCATTTAATTCCCATGGAAAGTTTCCAACTTTGAAAATTTCCCAAATTTTGCAACCCTACTGCCATCAGCTTCATAATCAGTGAAGATTTTCCATCAAATGGGGAAATTTTTTGTTTAATCATCTGATATGTTGTTTATGTTCTTCTGGGAATAAAATATGTTGATGAGATTCTGGTTTTATTTATAGACTCGTGTGAAATTGGGTTTGCATTTACTGTTTATCATTGATAATTTCTCATACTAGTACTATTTTTTTCACTGCTTTGGCTGGTGTATAATTCAGCTTCTCCTTCATCTGGCTGCTGTATCACTGTTGAACATCTAAAATGGTTTAAATCTCACATGTAATTTAAAGGTTATTACAGTTAGTTTTTCTGTTTGCACAGACATAGACATAGACATAGACAGTGATTGGGGGAAATGTGGAATCAGAGTTCATTACCCGTCATGATCAATATTTCCAGCCTTTGTCTCCAGCAGACAGAACCTTGTTCATCCCTCATGTAGACGTGGCCCCTCAGCTGACTTGGGAATGTGGTGCTGTGGAAATTAAAGTGTCAGTCTCAGGTTTAATTATAGCTGTTGGATGTGTCATCCAGAGTCGAGGGCCGTCACCCTTCATCCTGAGACCTGCGAGAACTGAAAGACGTCATTCCAGCGCCGTGCTCTCTTAACACATAAGGTCAAGTAACCGAACTTGATTTTGTCCCTGCTGAACCAAGTTAAAAAGAGATTTAAAAAACAAGCTGCATTTAAAACCAGTATCTCACCACACCACCATCAAAGCATGTGTACCAGTGTGGCTACGACTATTCGTAAAAAACTGTTAAAGATTCAAGTCAGTTCTTCTTAAAGGAGGAGTTTAGTCCATCTGGGTTTCATGCATGCACCTGTGAGATTTTAGCCTGATAATAGGCCAAGTTATGGAGGAAATACACAAGCTGTGTTAGTGTTAAGGAGCGGTACTTTATCAGAGGACCGTGGTGGAAATGGACCCAACCAACACCGGAGCTCTGAGGTTTACTGCTCCTATTTCTCAGAGGTACAATACAGTTAGCATTAAAAAAAAAACCTTGAAGTCGTTAAGAAGTCATTGTAAGGTAAATAAAACAGAGGTCAATGATTTGTAAATGTCATCAGCATATCTTATTACCAGTAAAACATAAAAACATATACAGTACAATTGTGTATGCATAGATGGGTTTCTGAGTAACGTCACAGATAGGATGTGTGCGCAACCAGGGGGCAAGAAAACGCAGGAAAAGCATTATTGAACTATGAGAAGACGTGTGTTTACATGCAAGACTCGACTTTTAATGCAGATGAGGTCAAGATATGACGTGAAAGTGTAGGGGAAATATATTGTTTGAGTCCTGGTTTTTGTTCGGTTGCAAAAATCAAAACGTTAAAGCATGTAAACAGCTAAAAATGGACAGTAGGAGTGACTGTCTTCAGAAACCCTCTCGGATAACTTCTGCAGGTTCAGATACATGATTTATTTAGTCTTTCACCATGATCACCATGTCGGATTCAACCACCGTGGTGGCAGAAATTATTCCCGTGTTGTAGTTGGGAGACTGGTAACAATACCAGTATCATGGCCGTGTCCAGTCATTTATCAGTTCACAACACTGTAACTGTAAACACTGTAGCTGTGTGTGACAGCCGTCCTCTGCTCACACACGGAAAATAAAAAGAAGAAAAACTGATTGTGGAGCCGTTTAAAAACATTCACGCTACAGAACAACGCATCCTGGAGATTTAATACGAAGTACGGGGGTCATAAATCAGATGGCGTTTGAGTTTATACCGTTTGCTTGTTAGCAGTTAGCTAGTCTGTCTACTGTCTACCAGGATTTCACACAAACCAAAAGCAGAACGTTCCACAAGCAGCGAGATGACAGCAATGCAGGTGAGTCCCTAACACTGATAATATCCATGTTTTAACACGAAAAATGCCGTTTCCGGGTGATGATTCCCTTGCCAAGCTAGTATAATGGTAATAGAGACACAAAACAGCAATGCTGCATCAGTATTTTTGTAATTTGTCATCAAAAAACAGATTTATACAATATGATTTAAAACACAACAGTCTCTGTTTGTTTTGGTTACTTTACATTTTTATGAATGATATGAGTGTGCGTTTGACTGCAGACTGCAGAACAAAACAGGCTTTTTTCCCCCTAGTTGCGCGCGCACCTGCCAATGTTGTAAATGGGAAACCCATCAATGGAAAAAGTCGTCCTCAAAACTATTCATACCCTCCAATTACAGGAAAAAGTCATTCAAATAATCGGAAACTGATAAAAAAAAAAAAAATTAAATATGATTCAGTGAAATGCTTTTGAATAGTGGTTGGAAATAATAATAATTACAAACTGTTTGGATGTTTAATATCCCTGGGACAAACTCTTATATACAAACTATAGACAAACTTATATACGTATATATATATATATATATATATATATATATACATATATATATATATGTATATATATATATCCCTGGGAGAGTTTGTCTCAGGGATATTAAATGAATTTAACGTACCTGAAGTGAAAAGATTATTGATGACAAACAGATACAAGCTGATTTTTTCCCTTCCATGTCAAAAATCAATAGATGTCTTGGTGAAGTGACACAACTATAATCGGCTCTGAAGCTGCTTGTTTCTTTTTATAGCTGTAACAGTAGACATGTCTGTTTCCTCTCTGATGTTTGTATTGGCTTCCTTTCATGAGACGAATAGCTGTGAGTCATAAACCCTGCTTGATGGCCTCATGAACCCTCCAGGAAATTACAACGTGGCCTTGTTGAACCTTTACTGTGTGCAGTTACAGGTTACATTGAACAGTGAGAATGTTATCTAGAAAGAAAGAGCAAGCGTTGAGAGTACCAGATCATGTAGTCTGCCATCAGCTTCTGCTTCAGGTCAGTCCATTCTCAGTCAGGTGCTTCCATTTCTGATCAGTTCTGATTGCTGTAAAAGTTCATGGGTAAGCTCAAAAGATGAAAGACTATCAAAGTTTAACTTTGAAACAACAAAAGAAGCAATACCAAGTCAGTGATTCACTAAGCTGAACAATGATCTGAAGGCAAGTTCAGCTGAGTTTCTTAAAAAATGGCAGAAGACGTGGCCCCATGGATGGATGGATATCCCTCCAGATTATTGATAGTATCCTCCAGGTTGATGGATATCCCTCCAGATTATTGATAGTATCCTCCAGGTTGATGGATATTCCTCAAGATTATAGTATCCTCCAGATGCAATGCTTATTCTTCCAGATTATTGATTGTGTCCTCCAAATGGATGGATATTCCTCAAGATTATAGTATCTTTTGGATGGAATGCTTATTCCTCCAGATTATTGATCTGGCCAAGAGGCAGGACTCCCTTGCCTCTTGGCCAGGATAACGAAGGCTTAACGACAGCATCCTGGACTATATTATTATATTTTATTAAATGCATTGTGGGGTCGAGAGAAATGTAATTTAATCTGTGTTGTATGTCCAACATGCAACACATTTAACAAATAAAGTTGAAGTTGTATGACTATTAAAAGTGCATGTGGGCTTTGTTATAAAGCCAATTATGAAATCAATTAAGTCTAAGATATTTTAGGGGGTTAGGAATGTTTCAGGGGGCTCCAGTCCCCTAAAACAGGCCTAACAACATCCTTGTCCCTGGTAGAGTTTAAAATACTGATATTAGTCTGATTTTAAAGTGGTTAATGTGTTTTCTGATATGCGCTCTGTCCATGGTGCTGGAGCCTCACATGGGAGGACACGCATGTGGTAGCAGAGAAACTGAGAGAGCAGCTATATGATGCTGTCATGATCACCAGACAAATCAGGTTTGGTAGGGAACGGGGGGGGGGGGGGGGGGGGGGGCTGCCTTTATAATAATTGGAAACACTGACATAGATCCAAACACATTTTATTTCACCTTTTGGAAGTTTATTACATAGTGTCACTGGGTCTGCGCAGGCTGGACATTTTGCTCTTGCGGGCCACTAATTGGGAAAGGCTGGTGAAGAGCTTGAGGGCTTTACAGGAAGGTGAAAGGTAGAAGTTATGGTTATAACAATAGCCAATGATGTCAGAGCAGAAATAAGTTGTTACTTTTTTTCCTGCACTGAATCCCTGTCAACACCTTCATCCTAGTCTGTTATAAAGCGCCAGCAGAAAACATCTTAGAGGTGGGATCAGTCAAATTAAGATGGCTTTTATGCTAATAATTGATTCTATTAATAGGTTATTCTGGACAGGTTGACAGGTTTTCTTTGCAGGTTTAACTAAACCAAAATGAATTTTTCTTTTTTTGCGGGGCATCAGGTTACAGAAGCTCCTATAAATGGACTTGAAGCGCTGAGTTGCTTAGCAACATAAAGCCTACAAACAACCCACAATGTAGCAGTTTGTGGAGAGGGCCATCTTAGACTGATGCTCTCTGAAATAAATGTGTGAATCTTTCAATACCGGATTGCATCCTTCCTGGAGATTTTTCTACTTTTTAAATGCAACTTCAAGTAAAGTTGAGGCAAATATGCACCAGGGAAGAAACACCATGGTTTAGATATTTAAGCAGGAAAAAGCAGAAACATAAATCACAAAATTTAAAAAAAAAAGGAAAAACAGAAAACACAACACATGACAAGTGTTGCTGACTGCAGAGCCTCTATATGATATTCGTGATATTCGGGGTCCTGGCTCTCTCTTGTCTGCATTCATATAAACGTGTTGCTTGGCTTGGATGGCCGAGGAATCTTCAGAGAGAACTGGTGGCACCCTTGGGGGAGCTATAGATAGGAACATGCAGGATATTTCTCGGCCAGTTTCTCTGCGGGGTTGCAGCTAGCTGTTGTGCAACTGTGTAGGAGTCTAAAAGTGCTCCAGAGCATTCAACCTGCTCACATGCGCCTTCATCAGCCTGGCAGACCATGGTGGGATGTGACGGCATAGCATGTTGGCAGCATCGGGAAGCGTTTTTTAAAACCATAAGTGGGAGGTCCAACCTTCCATTTCAAATGTTTTTTTTAAAAAAAAAATTAATGGGAATTTTTTTTTCTTCTTTTTTTGGGGGGGGGGGGGGGGGGGGGGGGATTTGTATTTGAACTAGAAAACCGCAGACCGCCAAGGAGCTTGTTCCAGTCCGGTCCAGTCACTGGTTGTATCTGACATTCTGGTGCAATTACTGGTTGCATCAAACTTGGTCTTGTCACTGGTTGTATCCGACGTTCCAATCCCATCAGCGGTTGTATCCGACATTCCAGTTTATCTGATGTTCCAGTCCAGTCACTGATTGTATCTGATGTTATGGTCCGGTCACTGGTTGTATCGGATGTTCTGGTCCGGTCACTGGTTGTTTCCGACGTTCCAATCCCATCAGTGGTTGTATCCAACATTCCAGTCCGGCCAAAGCTTTTATCTGATGGTCGAGTCCAGTCACTGGTTGTATCCAATGTTCCAGTCCGGTCACTGGTTGTATCTGACGTTATGATCCAGTCACTGGTTGTATCTGACATTATGGTCCAGTCACTGGTTGTATCTGATGTTCCGGTCCGGTCACTGGTTGTATCTGACATTATGGTTCGGTCACTGGTTGTATCTGATGTTCCGGTCCGGCCACTGGTTGTATCTGACGTTGTGGTCCAGTCACTGGTTGTATCCAATGTTCCAGTCTGGTCACTGGTTGTATCTGACGTTATGGTCCGGTCACTGGTTGTATCTTATGTTGCAGTCTGGTCACTGGTTGAATCTGACGTTCTGGTCTGGTCACTGGTTGTATCCGATATTCCGGTCCAGTCACTGGTTGTATCTGACGTTATGGTCCGGTCACTGGTTGTATCCGATGTTCCGGTCCGGCCACTGGTTGTACAGATCTGGGCATGAAAAAGTTCCTCCTTTTTCTGCCAGACGTGGTGCACTAATAGTGCACCATTACTGCACTATCACTGGCTGAACGATTTGTCCCGCAAATACGCCATCACCTACGGTGCCCGAACTTGGAGTGTGGAAACATCCTTGTTCATTTATGCTCTGAAATCGTTTCCCTGGGACACACAGGCGTTTCTCTGTGCGATTGAATTAGCAGACAAGTGGCTGGTAAGTGGCTGATAAGTGGCTGGCAGTCGTCTGAAAGGGGAACTTTTTCATGCCCAGATCTGTATCTGACGTTATGGTCCCGTCACTGGTTGAATCTGATGTTCCGGTCTGGTCACTGGTTGTATCTGACGTTATGGTCCCATCACTGGTTGTATCTGATGTTCCGGCCCGGTCACTGGTTGTATCTGATGTTCTGGTCCGGTCACTGGTTGTGTCTGACATTCCAGTACGGTCAGCGGTTGTGTCTGACATCTGCATATGTTGACTTACTCTGCGATATAAGAACATTGTTTTATTTTGTATGTTTGTTCTGTACACGAATCATCAAGACATGGGGTTTCTGAGGCTTTCAGTATGAACAGTGAACCTTCGCCTTGATTTTAATATCCTCTTTGTCAACATTACTCCGCCGACAAATGATGAATTTCTCAAATGCATATTGCAGTCCTTTCTGTCTATCTCCCTCTGATATTTCACAACTATTACTTCAGAAATGCATGACAATTTCCTTCGGATAAGTCAGCTGAAGTGACTGAGAAATCCATGTTTACTTGAAGTGGAAAAGGAAGTTTGCCAGAGTTTGCAACGGTAATCACGGTGGGCAGGACTCAGTGAAGCGTCAATTGTGTATCTGTCGGATGTGAACATTAAGAAAATTGACCACAGTTTGAAAAAATAAACATTGCAAATAGCTAGCCAGAATTTCGTCACTGATGTGAACGTTACGATTGACTTGACGTTGATTTGATCAGAAACATTGGAGATTTTTTGGACAAAATATTTGGAGTAGGTGTGTAAAGGCCTTAAGACAGGGCAAGCAAACTGAAACAGACTTACTGGGTACAGGACGAGGAGACACGGGGAAGTAATCTGTTGTAATCTGGCCGTGAACAGCTGAAAACCAGAGTATTAATACACAGATCAGACTCACAATTAAACTACCAAAGGTGGTGCAGATTACTGAATGAAACCAGGTGACCCGGGGAACAGGAAGTAAACTGAACAGAAACCACAAGGGAAAAACTGTCAAATAAAGCAGGAAACAGCACAAAACTAAGACAAGACAAAATCCAAAATCCAACCCCAACCCCCATGGACCATGACATGTTTTTCTAGTTAATTTTTTTTTTTTCAAAGAAAAATGGGGACAAGCTGATTGTTTATCTTCTGTTTTTTAGTGAGTGAACTGATACACAGATCTATCAGTTAACAATGATCCATCATCATGCTGGAAAGACTGAATAAAAGAAATAGAAAGAAATTACCTGCAAATTCCTTAAAAAGCCTGGAAGCTTGAATTGGAGAACCCCCTCCAGGTTGTCTAAAAGACCCCACACATTTAATAATTGTTTTATTAGGTTAGCTGAAGTGTGCTGAGCACACAGAGATACTCTGAATGCCATAAAAAGAAAACAGTTGGTGTGACGAGGAGAGTAAAAAAGATTTAAAAGGCCTGTAAGCATGAGAGACAGCAGCTGGTACGTCCTCTGGGCAAAGCGTCTCCGCTGCAGGGGAATGGACGACAAGCAGCCAGATGAAAAATGAGACCATAATTAGAGATCGCAGGCAAGAAAAAAGTCCATCATTGGATTACATGTGAAAGTATGGAAGAGGGAAGCAGAAGATTGGTGACAAAGACAGGAAAAGATGGCTTGAAGCAGCTAATGGGCTCATTAGGAAAGTTGTGGTGGTGTAATTACCCGCCACCCAACGGACGTCTGGGGCGCCACGCTCTGTGGAGAGATGACCCGACTACTGCAGAAGGGAGAGGATAAAAGCAGAGAGAGATAACAAAGACAGTAAGAAGAAATAGAGGGAAATGTTCCTGATTAGCTAATATAATGAAAGGCTGTATAAATTGAGGTTTACATCAATCTATTCAGTTTCCAAGTAAGTTTTAACTGGGAACTTCCTGTTTTTTAGAACATCAGCGTGATCCTGCAGATCAGAAAGATGACCAGAGTTCCCAGTGGAAGCTCAGATGTTCCAGCTAACGTCTGATTCCATGACTCAGCTCCTTTATTCAGTTCTTCCCTCAGAACAGCTCCACGTCTGCCATCTGTTAGCTCTTTTTATTTAAAGCTCATCCGTCTGCTTCCTCCGGTGTGTTGTTGTTACTCCAGGTGACAATGACAGATGCCACAGTTACACCTAGAAATGAGAAACACTCAGCATTACAGATGATGCTTTAAGACATATGTTGATGTCTAAGGCCATGTCAACACTAAGCAGTTAATGTTATCCGGGGAAGTGTAACTCCCTGTCTTACCTGCACCCACACAGTCATTTATGAATCTTTTAGAGCTCGATGCAAGCAAAATGCTGACCGTCCATTTGCACATGCTGAGCATGCGCCAGTTTACAGGCGGGCGCATACGTAACAGTAAGTTAATTTCACTTCCTACGCGGGCTAGTGAAGCGGTGTTGTTGCTAATGTCTGCCCAGCAGATAGTTGCCTAATTTTCGGCAAGTTTTCTGCCTTAATGAGGCCTTGAGGTGAAAATCAAACTCGTTTGATGTTTTTTGCCTCGCGAGGCAACCGTGTGTGCTCAACTTGCAGATAGCTCTGCTGAGGGCAGATGTTCTAGCGACCAATCAAAACACATTCGTAGATCACATGATTTCAAGTTAGTAGCCTCCTGTAGTCACCTTAGAAGACTTGATTAATATTTTGCAAAAAGATCCAAAGAGTGATGGCAGAAAAGTTTTGGGGATCTTTGTTAGAGACTGGATTGTGTCATTGTATATGATTTTTTTATCAATTAATTTTTTTTTCCTCATTAAAGAACAACTTTCTCTTTTTTTCAACCTGTACCTCATTTTTAAAGGCCTCCTTCCACTGAAAACCCGTTTAACTTGCTCCTTCTGAAATACGGAGGGTTTCCCCTTGTTTACTTACACATGCTGACTTGCTAGCGTTGCGTTCCCCCCAGTCGGCTGTTCTTTCTCATCAGAGAAACAATACGAGGAAAAGAGCGAATCGGGAACAGCCTTGCACTTCTACGTCACATTGCAAATAGCGTATCCCACGTGGGGTTTCTATCTGTCCATTGGAAGGCAGGTAACCCTCCACTACACACTAGAAGTGGAGACAGCACGACTGTAACTTCGGAGTTGAGAAGCTAATTAGCTAACTGTTTGTTAGCATGGCGGAACAAACTTGTTTGTCGGCTCTATTTCCTGTCTGTAAGAAAATAAGAGCGGAGGGCGGAGCTTCCTTCATACACTGATGGGAGGCAGCCAATCAGACGGAAATTCATGAGAAGGACCCGGAAAAGCCTGACGTTGGACCACAAGCCTCTCTTCTAGTATACAAATACAGCTGGATACAAACATACCAGAAGGTTTTTTTAAACAGAAACGATGCAGAATGCATTCAATAATAATGGAGAACACAGAAATATTAATGAAATGACCATGGAAGTACAACTTTAATAGTTTATAAATGCATTTACTCACTGGTAATATTTCTCTATCACTTTCAGACTTGCACTGGAAAGCGGTAATAGTGCACACTCTGTCCTATGCAATGCTCGCATTCAGACATGTGTAGCCTACCGATCTTTTACCTCGGAGATGTAGAGGACATGTACTGGCTGGACCCCATGTCACAAGAGCGGAAATTTTGCGGCACGTCGTTTTGGCTGAACGCAAAAGAAAATGTTCCGGACAGAGTAGAAGGGAGAGCGGGGCTGCACTGGCTTTTCCGCAACATTTCCTGATGTCTGAAAGCGGCCGGGACACGATAAGTCCTCAAGGAAGCGGCATGTTTGAAAAGACGAGTCCATTTAAAGCGCGGGTGGACTTTACCGCTCATGTTCCGCAATGCAGGTCTGAAAGCGGATTTTGACTTTTTTGGAAGATATTTCTTTGAGTTGCCCTTCGGCATACATCCATATAATAGGAGAGATGGGGCAGCCTCTCCATCAGGCATTATATGAAGCAAAACTCCTTCATTTCACCAATACTCTACCAATAAGTAGAATGAACAAGTATTATTGTCCTGTGAGCTCAGAGTTAGCTCTCCGTTAGTTGTTGGGGGTTTCTTCACACTCCACGCGCCCCCAATGTGCACTGCTGCAGTACAGCTGAGGAAAGCAGCTCGTTACCTAGACACCAACAAACCGAAATCTGTGAAACTCTGAACTCACAGGACAATAGTACTCGTTTTTTTGTTCATTCTACTTAAAGCATTGATGAAATGAAGGAGTTTTGTTGCAGATAATGTCTTATAGAGAGGCTGCCCCGTCTCTCCCATTATATGGATGTACGCCAAAGGGCCACTCAACAAAATATCTTCCAAAAGAGTCAAAGTGATACAAAAATTTTACTGGTGAGTAAATGCACGAATAAACTTCTAGAAAAAAAAAGAAAAAAAGAAAAAGGAAAAAATAATTAATAAAGGAAAAAGGGAAATTAATGTATCAGTTCAACCCGGACAAGAAAAAGAAAAATAAGAAAAATAAAAGAGAGGATCAGGGAGACGGAGGGCCCGCAGGCCCTCAGAGGGGGAAAAAAGGAGAAAAAAAAAGGAAAAAGGAGGAAGGAGGGGAGGGGGGAAAAAAAGGGGACAGGGAACTCGAGACATAGGGGGGGAGAGACAGGGAAAAAAAAAAAAGAAACCAGAGAAAAGAAGAATCGACAAGAAAGACATAAAATAAACGCGGGGGGGGGGGGGAGGGGAGGGGGGGCCCCGAAAAGGAAGAGGAGGGGGGGGGGGGAGGGGCCGGCAAGCGAAAGCTGACAAAAGGGGGGGGGGAAGAAAGAAGAAGGAGGAGGGGGGAGGGGGGCGTGAATCAGTGTAGAGAAAATGTGTGAAGGGAAAGAGGAAGGAGGGGGAGCGGAGATGAAGGGAAGGGAGAAAGGGGGTTTAAGAATTCCAATGGTCTGTGGAGGGGGGGTACAGAGGCCACTTCTCCAGGGTCTCTAGGAGATAAGGGGGGAAGAGGGGGGGCCGTCCAGGGGGATCAGAGGGAGAAAAGGGAGAGGAGGGGGTAGGGGGGGGAGGATGAGCAGTGTCCTGAAGCTCAAATGGGTCGAGAGGCGAAAGAACAAGAAAATTGAATTTGATACTGAACCCCAAATCAAAGCCAAAGGTGCAGATGACCCAACATCAAGCGATGCCCAGCACCACCGAACCAAGGCACACAAGGAAATAAGGTCCAGGTAGAAAAAAAAAGAAAGTTATCCTTCAAGTAAATTGAATGCAACATAGTATAGTATAATCATACCAGATGGTGGCGGTAATGTACCTTTGAGTTTACAAACCTCCCTTTCGCAAACTCAAAAGAAGAAGAAGTCATATATAAAAAAAGAATGAAACTGAGACCAAGATGGATATTTAGATGGATGTTTTTGAAGTCCAACGAAACATATAAGCAGGTATAGTCTGGCCACATTTCCATCAATTTATCCTCTAAAATGTAACGGGCTGCCATCTTGAAATCATGTGATTGGTGGATGCGTTTAGATTCGTCACTAACTTCTGCCCTCAGCAGATAGCTCAAGTTGAGATTTTTCAACAGGCAAGGTAAAAAAAATCAAACGTGTTCGATTTTCACCTCAAGGCCTGGTGAGGCAGAAAACTTGCCGAAAATTAGGCCCACACTGTGAGCTATCTTCTGAACAAACGCTCTCGAATGACTTTTAGCTCAGCAGAAAGCTCTCGTATGTGGCAGGCATAAGAGTATTAAATGACCATAAAACTTCTATGGCCAGTCAAAATGTCCACTGGGAGTCGTTTTAAACAAAGCATGGGGACATTCTTGGATGTCTGCAGTGGGTTCCCTTCCTCTCACTGAATGGCAAATTTATCCATACTAGGCTGCCCCAGCCCCTCCTTTGTCTGGCTAAAAAAATTAGCGAATGAGGGGACCCTTAACCCTGAATGTCAGGTAAATGTGGACAATATGGGGCTAGGTGCATGCACGTTTAAAGACCCACTGCAATGAAAATCATGTTTTATGTTCATGTGACTTATTTCTTATGGTAAAGGTCATATTTTGAGAAGACTTAACTCAAAATTACATTTTTGAGGATTTTTTTGCATTCAAATCATCATGAACCAATGGCAGACCCTAAAAGGCAGGCTCAGACATGTCACAAACCCAGTGGCCAATCACAAAGCTTCTGCCCTGCTCCGCCCTTTCAGAGCAATGGTCTCCTAGCAACAGCAACATAACAAACCACACATGTGTTTGTCAATGTCATGAACCTGATCAAAACCCACTTAATCCTTCTTATTTATTAACTTTATGATAATTTTCAAGCCTTGGATTTAAGTTTTCATCAACCGATGTCCAAAAGCCAGGGTTTTGTGGTGTTAATTAAAAATCCAAATTCGGCTTTATCTCAGCCAGAGTGGTTGATTTTTAGAATGCCGGTGCCTTATTTCCATGGTGTACCGAATGCACGAAAACCCACTTTATCCTTCTTATTCATGGAGTTTCTGTCGTGATCAAAGACAAATAAGGAGCATCCAAAATTAGACTTAACTTACAACAAACAACCGACAATAACAAAATTTATCATATGGTCCAGAAATTAGTGGGCTGCAAGCTAGCGGGAACGTTGTCAATACTAAAAGAAGGAATGGAAAGGGTCTTTTAGCATATAAACGGCCTAATGTAGATGTGGCTTAAAAGTATAGTTTCTGCTGCTGTTTGCTGATTAGTCAACATTTAAAGAGTCTCTGTAGAAAACCTGGGACTCCTGTGATCTCTGAAAGGCTGAGAGCTGCTCTGAAGAGGCAGAAAATGGGAACCAAGCTGTGCCAGTCACGTAAAGATGCTGCAAGTGAAACATTTCTGTAGCACAGAGATTTTACTTCCTGACTGTTTAACCGTGAAGCACAAATCAAGCCAGCCATCAGTGCAGCAAACAGTTCCCCCAGGCTGTCTGCAGCAGCACGGCCTGGGTTATATGTGCTGAACACAACCAACACTTAATGACTAATCTGGGAGGTATTGTGAAATAAGATCATTTACTCTGATCAGAGCAACACTGTGACTGTAAAATAAAAATTGTTGAGTCAGAAACACTAACATGTCATGTACAGGTACTACCCAAAAAATTTGAATATCCTAAAAAAGTTCATGTATTTCTGTAATTCAACTTAAAAGTTGCAATTTACATATTATATAGATAAATAATATGCAAATCAATTTATTTCAAGCTTTTATTTGTTTGGATGTTGCAGATTAGGACTTGCAGCTTAAGAAAACCTCACATTCAAAAACTCAAAAAATTAGAATAGTGTGAAAAGCTCCTGTATTGTAGCTCAGAGTGTCACATTCTTATCAGGTAAGTAATCCAAAACACCTCCATAAGTGTCCCAAGCCTTAAAAAAAAGTCCCTGTCTTGGTTTAGAAGAATTCACAATCATGGGGAAGACGCTGATCTGACAATTTTGCAGAAAACCATTATCGACTCCCTGCACAAGGTGGGAAAGACACAAAAGGTGACAGCAAAAGAAGCTGGATGTTCTCAGAGTGCTGTCTCAAAGCACATTAATGGACAGTTAAGTGGAAGGAAGAAGTGTGGAAGAAAACGGTGTACAAGCCGGAGGGCTGACCACAACCTGGAGAAGATGGTTAGTGTTAAGTTCCCCAGTCTGTGATGACCTGGGGTCCATGTCAGCTGCTGATGTTGGTCCTCTGTGCTTTATTATGTCCAGCATAAATGCAGCCGTCTACCAGGACATTTTGGAGAGCTTCATGCTTGCTTCAGTGGACCAGCTGTATGGAGATGTAGACTTCATCTTGTCGTGGCGAAACACCTTCGCCATCTAATCAGAAGTGGTGTTCATTTGGCATATGATAAGAGAGGTTAATGATGTCTTATAAGTCAGAGTACAGACCTTTTCAGTACGGTTGGTTCAGCCAAATGATGTTTTCAAACAGGCAATCAGTGGCCACCTTGTTATCTCAGGGGGGGGAAAAAGGGAGAAAAAAAAAAGGAAAAATTAAGAGAAAGGAAAAAGAAAAGAAAAGAGGGAGGGAAGAAGGGGGGGGGGGAGGGATGGGGTAAGTAAGAGGGGGCCCCCCCCCGCGCGGTGAAAGCCGAGGAAAAAAATAATAATGCTTCATTTAACTTTTAAAGTCCTTCTTCACACATGGCTTTCGGTCTGTATAAGCTGCTTCCGGACACTCCCTCCCAGTGGGTGGCAGTAATACACCTACTCGTTGCATGTCAACCAGTCTTTGGTGCCAATTTGTACTCATTATTACTCCATTGCATCTCAGTCACATCTTTAAAAACATAGAAAGAGCTTATCCGATCAATCTATCGATTACAGGGGTAGATTGACTATTAAAATAATTGCTAGCTGCAGCTCTATTTATATGCCAGCTGTTTGTGCTACTTCACTTTGTAGGAGCTTTTTAGTTAAACTGTGTGCTAACATCAGCTGTCACAGCTCAGACAGGACAACGTTACAGTCCCTTTACCTCTTGCAATGTGTTAAACTTGCCAAAAATAACATACAGTAGCATTTTTTGCGACTTAGCTCTGTCACGTCTTGACTGTGAAGCAATGAACAATCTTAAAAGCTCAGAGGTTTATCAGTACCTAATAAGGTTGGTCGTGTTTTGTTGAAAGAGGTACTCTATGATTCAATCTTACTTACTCAAAAGCAGATGTAGATTTTTTTTAGTTGGAAGATACGACCATTTGGTGGCAGTACACTAAAAGTGGCTTCATTCATGAAATCCCCCCGTCCGTACCAAATGTTGTCTCCGCAAACTGGTCTACATACCTCCGTCCGGTTTTAGCGTTGTTATGAATGTTGCTCCGTACACCCTCACCCTCTAGGGGGCAGTGTTGCGTTGAAATTTACCGCCATCATCAATTACGAATATGGTAGAGGAGGTAGTTTTGCTGCATCTACTTCAGAAAAGGCTATTTAAAAAAAAAAAAAGTGCAAGCAGCGGTGGCAAGTCTGACCACTTAAAAGTGTTCAAAGTGAATCACATTCAACTTGAGGAATCGAAGTGAACTTTTCAAGGAAACTTGGTCAAGGTGGCTGATGTACCTATCAAATAAGAGACCTGATTTTGTTTAGAAGCTGATTAATGGCTTGGTCGCCCCTAAATATTTTGGTAGTCACCAAGACTTGGCAAAATGCAACTATGTATTTTATTTGCATACATCTGTAAGTTGTTTTTTTTTTCTCTCTCTCTCTCTCTCTCTCTCTCTGCTTCGGTTTTGATGTGTCTGTTCTTGTATAAAAATCAATAAAAAATAAAATTATAAAAAAAAAAAAAAAGTGTTCAAAGTAATTTCAACTTTTGACATTTTTAAATGCCCTCTTCCTACTTCTTCGTCGATTTTTCACAAATAGTTAAACTCTGACTCTACAGTATACTGCCACTCCGGATTTGTAAGCTCTCTCGCAACAGACCTACTGATGGACGAAACAAGAAACGGATACAAACGCTGTCATCCGTGTCCATTTTTACCATAGGGTATGAATGGGCTTTTAGACCAAGGTGCATGTTCTACACGTCGCTCTTGTAGCCACAAACTGAACTTCCTTTGGTTGTTAGTACAACCACAAACAGCACATCTTCCAGAACCGCGCTCGTACATTTTTTCTGGGGCAACTCGTTCAGATATGTTATGAATACTTTTGTTAAAATGTTTGAATAAACCGCTACCAGGAATGAAAACATACACTGTGAGCCAATAGCTAAGCGCTATTAACGGTATCTCACAGGAAGATGATCACATCATCGCTTCGACATTCGCCAACTCAGGAATAATGTGGTTAGCAATCTCTCTGTCCAACCTGACGTTCTGCCTCCGAGTTCACTGGAAGACAGACTGAAAGTCACATGAGACTACAGCGAAGCCTCGGCTATTCCTCTGATTAGAAGCCGTGTCCATGGCAACCTTGACGTCCTCGGATACATGCTTTAAAGCCCAGCTGTCAGTAAAAGCGCGCGACATGTGCATTCTCAGATGCATGTGTGATGTCTGACTTGTGGGGCCTTTTTGATGTTTATTCGAGGAGATGCAGGGTCTGCGGTGGCATCGGTGATGTCATTCACTCTGCTCTGTGAGACGTTGCAGCCGTAGGAAAAGCACTGCTGTTATATCTAGATTATTATACAACCAAGTGTTCAGCTTCACCTGCAGACACAGCATCTCCACTCATTAAACATTTCTGCAGCACATCATGCAGCAGAGAATACGTTAGAGAATGAAAAGTAGCTGATGATGGTGTTTTTATAATAAGTCAGAGGCACGGTGTTGTACACCCCCTCTTTACAGATGAAAGCATCATGAGTCACGGCGTCTTTTAATTGCAGCATCATTGTTTTTTGATATTCATGAATGAGCGGAAACCCAGAACGCTGTCAGAGTGAAGATGAGATGCTTTCTGTCTGACATGGTGGCTTCATGCTGCCGTTGACTTTTCATGGCTGTGTGGTGGATGATAGATGGCTGAGCTGAAAAACACTTCCTCCTCCTCCCTCCTCCTCTCGTGTGGTATGCCAGTTTGTTCCAGTTTGAATGTCGCACGAACCAGATTCCCGTTCCAGGATTAAAGCTTGCTGCCATGTAGGCGCCAAAGTTTTTCCTGTCCAAGATGAAGATATTTATGTGGATTAAGTTAATTTTTTTTATGTGTAGGCTGCCACAGATATGTGCTTTCTTATCCTTTAAGGACATCTCAGAGTTTAGGTTGTTTTTGCCAGAAACTATTTACATACTTTAAAAGATTAATTAGATAATTATTCAGACTGACAAAGATCCAATTCTGGATTTAAACTGAATAAAATGCAGCTGAATCCTGTAAATTAGCTTAAAAACTTCTCCAACTCAGCTCCTCTCTAAGAACTTATGACTCCTGAGTCTTTCCAGTCTGGACCAATTACTTTTCAGCCTTTTGTTGCTCCCATTTCAACTTTTTACAGACATGTTGCTGCTGTCAGATTCACAGTCAGAAGATTTTCCATGAAATGGTTCATCATCTGATATGTTGTTTATGTTAACAAACATCTGAGTATGTACCGTCGTCCTCAAAATTATTCATACCATCAAATTAAACAAGGAAAATAAATGGCTATCAGTGAAATAAGATGAAATTGACAAAAGTTATAATAAATAAAAATTCCAAGAAAATCATGACATTGATTTTGAATTGTGGTTTTACAGAAATATTAATAACACAAAAATAAAACAAGCATGATGGGGCTATGAAGCTTTCTGTAATGCTCAAAAAGACGTCCTGGTGACAGGTATGTTGGTCCACAGTTCATGGGAAAGGTGCTCTAATGTGTCTAGGACAGTTTTTTTTTTTTTTTAATAGTTATTTCCAACCACAATTCAAAAGCAACAATCTATGTCACTAAATTATAATTTTGTAAATTTTTATTTATTATTAGTTTCTTTAGTTTCTTGTTATTTAAATTACAATTGTGAATGTAGCCTTTTCTTTAATTGGAGGATAAGAATAATTTTAAAGGGTAACTGTAAATGAAGACCAACAGCAGTATTTATTCAGCTCACATCACAGATAAAAATGTGTTTATGTGCTTCGACCTTCATCAGGGCGTCTATCTTCTACTGGGGATAAAAATATGGGCTGTTAAGATGGTAAATCCTTTATTTGCATTTTGCACATCATCCTGATGCATTTGGAAACGTATTTCATCAGGTCTCTGTTTTGGAAGTACACTGACATTATAAAGGCTTTGCTGTCAACTGCTTGTGAAATGATTAATAAATGGGTTGGAAATTCAGAGCAAACTGACAAGATATCATTATGTTATGCTAAAAACATTTTCCAACTTAAACCAGAGGTTTTTTTTTTTTTTAAATTCCAGACGAACAGCAGAGTTTAATTGTCCTGGAAGACTCGTCTTAAATCTGGTGTTCCTGGTGTGGTCAGCACCACACAGGGTGATTAAATATTGATTCAGTCAGTCCACACATCACCTCTTCAGCCACTCTTCAGATTTATAAGAGGAGGAGTGTGAGGTTTAAAAGAAAAAAGAAGCAGAAGAGCTCTGATTTATCTCCTTTCTCTGATGGGCCCTCGGGGGCCAAACAACACGTGTCAATGGAAATCAATGGCTGATGTCTGCAGACCATGCAGAACTTTATCTCCCCACCGCAGGGCGTTTACAGCACAAACACACTTATATTTATGCCCTGTTACCCAGAAACAACATGTTGTTGAGTAAACAACCACACTGAGAAACAAAACAATAAATAACCAAACAAACAAATGAATAAATAATGTAAACTAAAAGTGAACATGTCTGAAACTAGAAGCCTGCTTTGGGAAATCACTCAGGGGTTTAAATAATGAAGAAGACTAGGGTGGCTTGTCAGGCATCATCATCATCCTCCTCCCCCCAGTATAAGAAGCTCCACAACTCCGCTACAGGTTTTATTGTCCAAATATGATCTTATTTAACCCAAACCCATTACCAGACCTACATTAGTCCAGTTTTTACTAGCTGTGTTCATAAAATAATGACCTAGTTAAAGAAACCGTCATCAGGACCAGAACCAGGAAGGAAAACCTGTGGAGCCCAAACTGGGAGCTGGTTCCACAGGGAGGGGTCTGATGGAGGTTCTGCGTCCCATTCTACTTGTAAGCTCTAGGAACACCAGTAAACCTGCAGTCTGAGAGAGAATATAAAAACACTATTGCTATTTATTAATTACGATTAGTTTAGTGCAGACTGGGGTGGTGGTCCCCCTCTTCAAAAAGGGGGACCGGTGGGTGTGCTCCAACTTCAGGGGGATCACACTCCTCAACCTCCCTGATAAGGTCTATTCGGGGGTCCTGGAGAGGAGGGTTCGTTGGATAGTCGAACCTCGGATTGAGGAGGAGCAGTGTGGTTTTCGTCCTGGTCGTGGAACAGTGGACCAGCTCTACACCCTCTTCAGGATCCTGGAGGGGGCATGGGAGTTCTCCAACCATGCTACATGTGCTTTGTGGACTTGGAGAAGGCGTTCGATTGTGTCCCCCGGGGATTCCTGTAGAGGGTGCTCCGGGAGTACGGAGTACCGGACCCCCTTGTTCGAGCTGTCCGGTCCCTGTACGACCGGTGCCAGAGCTTGGTCCGCATTTCCAGCTGTAGGTCGGATCCATTCCCGGTGAGAGTTGGACTCCGCCAAGGCTGCCCTTTGTCACCGATCCCGTTCAGAACTTTATGGACAGGATTTCTTGGTGCAGCCGAGGTGTTGAGGGGATCCGGTTTGGTGGCCTCAGGATCGGGTCTCTGCTGTTCGCAGATGATGTGGTTCTGTTGGCGTCATCGGGCCGTGATCTCCAGCTGTCGCTGGAACGATTCGCAGCCGAGTTTGAAGCGGCCGGGATGAAAATCAGCAGCTCCAAATCCGAGACCATGGTCCTCACCCAGAAAAGGGTGGAGTGTCCTCTCCTGGTCGGGAGTGAGGTCCTGCCCCAGGTGGAGGAGTTTAAGTATCTCGGGGTCTTTTTCACGAGTAAGGGGATCAATGGAGCGGGAGATCAACCGATGGATCAGTGCGGCGTCTGCAGTCATGTGGACTCTGCATCGGTCCGTCGTGGTGAAGAAGGAGCTGAGCCAGAAGGCGAAGCTCTTGATTTAATGGTCAATCTACATTCCTACCCTCACCTATGGTCATGAGCTGTGGGTCATGACCAAAACACCGAGATCACGAGTACAAGCGGCCGAAATGAGTTTCCTCCGCACTCCCTTAAAGATGGGGTGAGAAGCTCGGTCATCAGAGGGACTCAAAGTAGAGCCGCTGCTCCTCCACATCCAGAGGAGCCAGATGAGGAGGCTGGTCAGGATCTGGTCAGGATGCCTCCTGGACGCCTCTCTAGTGAGGTGTTCCAGGCATGTCCCATCGGGATGAGACCCTAGTGAAGACCCAGGACATGCTGGAGAGACAACATTTCTCAGCTGGCCTGGGAACGCCTCGGGATCCTCTCGGATGAGCTGGTGGATGTGACCAGGGAAAGGGAAGTCTGGGCTTCCCTACTTAGGCAGCTGCCCCTGCGACCTGATCCCGGATAAGCGGAAAAAAATGGATGGATGGACTATTACTGGAGTGTCAGTGGCAGTTCTACATTGGATTACTCCCATAGACCGTTAAAGCTAGGGCTGGCAATGTTGGAAAACCGGTTTGAGCATGTGACAGTGTAAAAAACACACCAGCCTAAACCACGCCTTTAGAGCTCAAGGACATTTGTGCTGATGTTTAACTAGCAGGTTAACGACAACAGCTGAGTGGATAGCTCGTTAGCTTGATGGTAAACAGCTGACAAACCACTTTTTTAACAGCTTTAATTCACTCACCTCCAACTCCTTCTGCAGAATAAAGAGTCCACACAGCAAATGTCAATGCCTCTGAGACTTAATCTTTGTTGTTTTATTTTGGCTTGGTTTTTTGGTGCAGCAGCAGTTAGCAGTCCATTAGCTATATTTGTTTACAGTTAGCGGCGCACGGGGGGTCGGAGAGAGGGGAGGGACAGGGACGAGACTTAAAGGCATCGATTTGCTCTTTCTATACGTTGCGAATTACACATTCCTGCCTTTCGGTGTGAATGGCAGGGGTTGGTCAATGCTTTTACAGAACTGCAGCTCTCACAGAGGTCTGACTGTTTTCCTTCCTTTTTATTAATCCATGATGTGTTGATACTGTCAGGATGGAAGGTACATTTCACCCGGTATGACAAAAAGTGTTTCTGAGTCGGATTTCCAGCTCTGGCTTTAATAGAGAGGGATGAACCTTCCGCTACGTCGTCCGTTGGGTTCTGAAGAACTAAAAGTGAAGCCAGTTGGGTGTGTCCCACCGTCGCCATCTTGCCGTGTCACATGTGTCGTCACTCCTTAAAATACTAAAATGAGCAAAGGCAAGGCTGCTCCGAGTTGTGGGGCAAATGATGGACAGCTGATGTACTCTGGGCTAAACGCAAACTGAGCTAACTCGAAACTAACAGGAGCTAACAAAGATTAGCCCCCTAAGCAGCAGGGTAAAGGTAAGACACGCTTAGACTTGCTATTAGCTGACTAAAAACCATTGTTGTGCTACTCTGCTACAAACTGAGACCTTACT
>JALJCO010002686.1:0-88547 GCA_023101725.1 Atherinomorus stipes
ACACCCCATTGGACGCTGCTGGCCGCTAGACTGATTAGCCTATCGGGTGGCCATCTTGGGTCAGACCACAGTTCAGACAACTGCTTTCAGATTGAATGGGAAGCTCCTCAGATCTCATTTTAATCACATGTAAGACAAGTGAAAAAAGTTAATTAGATTTCACAATAAGCACTTACATGGCTCTACCATTTCAATAACAAAGGCAAACTGGGAAAAACTTTATTTGGATAACATTTATTTATTTAAAGCAAAAACTATCTAAACTCAAATGAATAAAGTCAAACTTTATTCACTTGATTTAAACTGGATTAATCAGCCTTTATGCAAAGTTCTGACATTGGATTATATTTATTTACTTTTTCTTCCTTTTCCCTTTGTAATGCCCTTACTCTTTTTTGTATTACTATGAATCCATGTACATTCTTAATAAAGTTTAGAATAAATGAAAGAATAATTAATTCAGTCATTCTTAATTAATAAGTGAATATTATTGAATGAATGAATATTCATAAATTAATTAATGACTTAATTACTTAATTAATGGATTAATTAATACAATGAATTCATAATTCAAAAATGTGAATGAATTACTTTATCATTAATTGATTACTTTATTATTGTTTCAGGTTTCTGGGGTTTTAATAACACCACACAATAAAAGAATAAAAAAAATATATATATATATATATATATATATATATTTATATATTTATATATATGTATATATATATATGTGTATGTATATATATATATATATATATATATATATATATATATACATACACATACATATATACACGGTGGCGTGGTGATTAGCACTGCATTGTCACAATAAGAAAGTCGCTAGTTCAAATCCCAGCTGGGAAAGGGGTTCGAACAATTCCAGCAGTGGCCTTCCTGTGTGGAGTTTGCATGTTCTCGCCGTGTATGTGTGGGTTCGCTCCGGGTACTCCGGCTTCCTCCCACAGTCCAGAGACATGCATGTTAGGTTAATTGATCACTCTAAATTGTCCCTAGGAATGAATGTGAGCGTGAGTGGTTGTCTGTCTCTCTGTGTTGGCCCTGCGACAGACTGGCGACCTGTCCAGGGTCTACCCTGCCTCTCGCCTGATAATAGCTGGGATAGGCTCCAGCAACCCCTGCGACCCTAAATTGGATAAGTGGTACAGAAAATGACTGACTGACTGAAATACACACAATAATTGTACATGGTATATTTCTCTGCATTTGAACAAATGCAGGTTTTGCTACTGTCAATACATGAATAAAATGCCATATAGAGGCTGAGGAGTTGTCATCACAGCATATCGCCCCACCCCTCCGAACCAGCATTAGTGTTGCCAGGTGTATTTGGCCCTCTGTACGATGTACGATCAATAATCCTAAAAAAGGGCAAATGTACAATAATTTGACCATGTTAATGTGAGCAGAATGGTCGGCTGGACAGGTTTTTTTTTGTGAACCTTGAAGGCATCAGTTCCCATGTGACATGCTACCAGCCAATCGTGTGCTGCCTAGCGTGAGCTGTGAGTGATGTCCATGTGTTGACTGGCTGAATGGTAGCTGCACCCGCCCTGGGAGACCATAGACATTATATACGTAGACCCCTCATGAACTGGTGGCGCCTATTGGAGCTGGCGTCTCAGCGGGGCCGCCATCTTGGATGGGTGGCCCATACAATCCCAGTGCATTCATTTGTATTGAAAAAAGGTGCATTTCCACCCACACTTATCATATCTCCCCCACAATTTTTCTTACACAGTTTGGTTTATTACAAATATTACAATTACATAACTCTCTCTGTCTGTCTGTCTGTCTGTCTGTCTGTCTGTCTGTCTGTCTGTCTGTCTGTCTGTCTATCTATCTATCTATCTATCTATCTATCTATCTATCTATCTATCTATATCTATCTAGGCTGTCAAAAGCTTAATCCTGATTAATCACATTGCTTTTATCACTTCTAGAACACATTTAGGATTAAAGGTGTCTCACCTGGAATTCTGCATTTATCTTTAGTATACTAGACTAAAGAAACCCTGTCCTTACATGTCTACCTTAAGTCCTTTAAGCCCCGTTTCCACCAGCGGGTCTGGGTCAGGTCGGGCCGGGCCAGGCCGGATCGGGTGGGTTTGGGTACGGATGTGTTGATTTCACGCTGTGTCCCCACAGCAACCTGTACCGTTACTCTGGAGGCGGAGAATTAGCTGGACAGCGCTGCTATGTGATTGTGTGACATCATCGCCGTGTAACGCCGTTTAACCAAAACACCGGCGCCACACGTGACAGAAACAGAAAGGAGTCACCCCGGCTTTGTTTTTACGCTTGGTCACGCGGGAAGTGGCGGATTTTTCAATGAATCAGCTGATTGCTGTGTATTAGCTCCACCTCTTTGGTCCGGATCAGTTAGATCAGTACCCCTACCGAAGGGTGCCAAAAAAGTAGGCCGGGTCGGGTCGGATATAAGGGTACCCGTCCCAGTTTTTATCTGTGGAGACGCAAAAAAACGTGGACCGATCCGGCCCGACCCGACCCAGACCCGCTGGTGGAAACGGGGCTTTAGATGGTGGCCAGTTTAATCCAGAATGCTGCTGATACGGTCCTCACAGGCTGACTTCACAACTGTATGAACTTGAAGCTGAAATTCAGCTAAGTCCTGGACTACCTCCTAGATTTCTGACTTGGTTTTAGCCTTTCCTTTAAGTTGTAAAACAAAAGTTAATGTATTTTCTGCATATAGCAGTACTAATTTAGCAGCACAAAAAAATAGGATAATAGGATTAATTTAAGATTAATTTTTTGACAGCCCTAATATATATATATATATATATACACAGTATATGCACACACAATATATACACACATATATGCTATTCAATCTTGTGATGGGTAATCCCACATATCTGCTGTCAATAGATTTTGCAAGTGAGGGGGGCACAAAGCATTTTTATTAAAGAGGACACCAAACCAGTTTCCTTCTTGTTAGCAGCAGATAACTTCTTCATTTAACCTTTGTTCGAACTGCAATGAGGTGAAAAGTTGCTGTGTTCTGAGCTGCTATAACCATTGTCATGTAAACCCAGAAATAAATGATTACCAGTTTTTACACTGAAGACATACAGACACCATAGATGTGGCAGAGACGTGTTATAGCCATGGATTTCAGCTGTAACTAAACATCACCTTCAATCAGAATATCTCCCCAAATCTAATAATAATAATAATAATAATAATAATAACACCAGAATGGATTGATTTGCTGTATAATGATGAATTGCTCAGACATATATTGTAAGGTATGACTTCCTGCGGAGGTATATATAAGTTATAAATGACTGCCAGTAATATGAGATGTGGTGACGGTGCTGCAGTGGATCACAACACAGCCATAAACACTTTGTATAAAGAGCTGACAGTAACATTGAGGGATTCCTATTTTACATAGTTTTCATGAAATTATGCATTCATTTATTACAATATGGTGAGTTGATCAGAGTGAAGAGAAAGCAAACATTAATTTGCATCTGCAGTCGATCTGATAAAGTTACCCATGCTTAGCTGCTAAAATTAGCATAGCTCCCTGTTCACGTTTCTGTCGAGGTGTTCCTGGAGAAGCTTGGCTGTAAATTCATGTCAGATGTCCACTCCTGGTGTTAATGAGGGTCCAGCCCTTCAGCTCCGCATGTTTTCTTTGTGTATCTGTAGTTGTGTTTTAGTTTAGGTTTCTTGGCTGGTTATTGCAACTGTAAGCTGCACAAAACAGGCATGGTCACTCGCTCTGTGTCGACTCTGGTGAGTGAACGACCCATCCAATATGGCGGTGACGGACGACGCGATCCAGCACTTAATGCGGGATCTACGTACCTGTATATAGGTCTGTGTAGGAGACGCACAGACAGGAAGACGAACGAGATTCAAAAAAAAAAACCAAAACAACACGAAGGAGGAGGACATATTAGTACAAATAATAAATCAGTAGAAGCCGTATTTACTGCTGGATGGCGAGAAACGTGGCCTCCATCTTGAACCGGTCACAAGTCAGTTAACAACCACTATGGACGAATGACGCCAGAGCTGCGCATCATCTTCTGCTGTAATTGGCTGAGCATTGAAAGCAGCAGACTGGGAGTTACTTTCCACAAGTAAGACTGAATATCAATATAAGTTGTATTTAGTGGTTGAAATATTTACTCTGTCTACCAGTGACATCATGCCCTGCTAGTCACGTTTACTGGTCACTGTTAAAGTTATGTCATGAAAATAAATCTATGAAACTTCATAAACCATACCAGCTGTGTAGATTACAGCTGATATTATGCTGCTGCTGTAGAAACAAGCCTGGTGTGACTGGTATTACACTGAGAATATTTTATGCAGAAGACATTACACAGAAAATAATTACATCCATCTTTAACTACAACAAAATACCTCATGTTTCATCATCTCATCTCTTTTCATTCACATCGGTATAATACTGATTTTACACTTGAATGTATAGACTCCAGTGTGTTGTTAAACATACACTGATACACTCTCAGAGCCACAGTGCTAGCAGTGACTGACAAGTGATAACTGGAGATTTGATTATGATATATTATAATGTAGATCAGACAAAATTATGTCCAAGTGACTTGTGTAAAATAAGACAATGCTTGGAAGGGAAGAAAAGACTTAAAGGCGCTATACCTAATTTTGCACATTTGTGAACCGTAAGCGAGGTGAACAGTGTAGTTTCAACTGTAAGCCCCGCCCCTAACTGTGTCTCGCAGTGAGCAACGCTCCTACTCTCATTTTCTCTCCTCACTCAACATGCACGAAATATGACTGCACGTTTCATTCTCGTGCACAAAGAAGCCTCTCAGAGAAAACTTGCATCTTCAAAGTGAAATTACTCTTTTGTTTGCAGTAAATTGCTGCGGATTAGCTAAATGGCATTTTCTACCATAACCGGTACCGTATCTACAGTTATGTAAACAGATGCACAGTTATGACAGTTATGATGTTATAGGCGACATTACAACATGACAGCCTGATAAAGTTTCTAACCGGCCATTTCGAGAAGCACTGATGTAAACCTTTGTGTTACGTTGTAAATGTCACTATGTATTATACACGGTGAACCAGCAGAGGAAACGCCAGCACCCGGGGGCATAGATTTTAAGGAGAAGAAATTCATTGAAAAAATACCTGTCCAGGTGGACTTCGGGTGCACATTCAGTCGAGAGGCATCCCATGCTCTCTACTCAGTACAATCCACAAAGAACACGAACTTTATTCTTTCTTTGGTCTCTCCTGCGTTTCAAGCCTCTCTCCTCCCTCAGTTTTGATGCTTTCAGGCTGTTTTGCTGCAGTATCACCCTTTCCCTTTGGGAGACGCCATGCAGTTCTGTTTACAAGTGCTGCCATGCATGCACCGAAGAGGACGATTCTGTTTAAAAAAAACGCTGTGAGTGGCTGATAGGAAACCTAAACTTATGTAGAACGAACCGCATTGGCATGAAGATGGCGTCACGCCATCCTTAGAAACCTAAACTAAAAAGGCCTGGATTCATGCATATATGCAATCAATGAGTGATTTATTTTTATGAAATTACCTCTTTTAACACATATTCTATCGTGTAGAAAGCATTTCTCTGGAAGAGATTAGAATAAAATCAGGTACAGGGCCTTTAAAAATAGAGCAATACTGGAGGATCTGAGGGACAAGAACCTCATAAATAAAGAACTTAATGTAGGATATAGATAGACGATGTAGAAAATCAACAAGTTATATTGTGGTTTATGTTACTGATGGTTTAGTGTCAGCTTCTAGTCTTTTATTATTTCCCATGAGACTAACACAACTGTGAGTCGAAGTTACACAACCCATTCCATACTCATGCCGAGAAGTCACAAGTGCCTGTGAGCGCTTTTAAACACTAGAGTGACGATATTTGACGCATCAGTGGGCTTGTTTTTAGGTATGACGGCTGTAAAATAATTTCCCAAAAAAATACTATAATTTTGAGTCTCTGGTACGATAGTTCTATATTTCCCACCTGGCAACACTGACTGGCGTTCCGCCATGTTTGTTGTTCACTTGCTGAGAGCTACGTTGGTCGTAAGGGGAGATGCTGGGTTATAATGTTTAGTGAAGGACTGTTTTAGGTCTTTGCACAATCAAGATGATTAAAAAAAGACAAAAAAGGGCACTTTACAGTTTTTCAAGATCCCCGGTTTCGAAAAAAAAATCAAGGATTGTTAATTGCTGAAGTGACAGGGGGCACCGAATGGCTGACAGCTGCAGTCAGAAGAAGAGATTACCTTCAGTAACATAAGCATCCAGTGTGTTCTCTAGCTAGTTATCAGTTTGTGACTGATTGTGTGTATTTGTGTGTGTGTGTGTGTGAAAGAGTGTGTGTCATCAGAGGGCATTTTACTCTCACTGGTGTTGGAATTACTCTGAAAGAGTTAATGTGATTTAACAATTCAAATTTTACACTGAGGATTTTGCAGTGTGGCATCAGCCGATCAAGGGTGGGGCCATATAAGGGCCAGGGTGGGCTCAGACCCGCCCACTTTTCTGATTGGCCCAGGGCAAGCCACCCCTCAGAAAGCCACAATCCCAGATTATTTTCTGTTATCAATGTTTTTATCGAGCCATTGATAATATTCTAACATTCGATTAAAGAAACATGAAGTTGAATAAAGGCCCATTTTAGTGCCTTTTCAATATGCAAACATTGTATTTATTATGTCTTACTCGTGCATAAAAGGTGCTCAGTAAATTAAATTTGAATTTGAAGGAGAAATGAATAATCAGCAAGTTCACTTCTCAAACAGAAATTGATTAGGAAGCACCTCTACAGCATCTATTATTCTCCAAAAATCAACATTTAATCCTCAAAAATGACCCACAAGGATAAAATGTCTGTCCCCAATAATCAATTAATCTCTGACTGAAGACTTTTTAAACAAATGAAAACCGTAACAAAGAACCTGAAACTACATTAAAAGCTAAAAATCTAAAACATTCAAATGTACTCACTGACATTTTTCATCGAGTGATGAACACGGCCTGAAACTTGAAGAACCAATGCTGGTTACAGTTTATGAAAGCGGTTAAAGCTTCTCTGTGTTACACAGATTCAATCTCTGTCATCTTTCCTGCTGTCAGTCTTTGTAAACAGGTTTATATGTGAGGAGGATCCTTCGTGACGTTTGTTTCATACCTGTAACTTTCCACATCTTCTCTCTGCCACGCCCCTTTCTTTAAGTCTGTTAATGTGAGCTTATTAAAATGTGGTTCGATGAGCTGAAAGCTGTATAATCTTCTATATAAGTTCTTTTAATTTCACATAAAAATCTAATCAAAAATGTGCAAACCTGGAAATAAAAACAAATTATAGCTTGAAGTTTTTATGTCAGCGAGATTTTAGCTGCAACCCATCGTTTTCCACATGCGGTTTCCTATGCATATATATTATCACACTGAATGGCGCAAAGAGGGCAGATGTAACAGATGTAACTAAGTTGTTTATCTTATTTTATTTATTTATTTCAGTCTTCAAAAGGATTCGAGATTTTTCTTCAGTGAAAACTTGATGGCTTCATTTTCCTGTTGTGGAATCTGTATTCTTAGATCAATTCTAGTTTATTTACAGTTGTTTATACTTAGAGTAAAGATTAAACTACTGGATGTAAAGAAACGACATGAAATACTGTGAATTAAAATGTTTGAAATGGGCATTAATGTGTGTTTGGCTTGTTTCAGGAATGCAGCTCAGTGACATAGCTGCAGAGATGACTTAGCGGTAAAAATTCATCTTTAAAAAAAATCCCCCGGACTTTCCCCGAAGGTGACAAACTGGTTTGATCAAAGTGCCTGGAAAGAAGGTAACGTATGGATGTTTATTTATGCTTTAGGACAAAGTAGCTCAATCAAAGTGCTCACTAACTTTCTTGTTAGTGTGGATGTTTCACAGTGAAGCAGATTTCAAATTAAAACATACACAAACAAACAAACCAACAGAGATGATGTGATGAAAAAAATTAGACATAAATCACAACATTCTAAAAACGAAGTAAAATGTGTCAGTGAGACATAAATGAAGGGATTATTTAATTGGAGTTAGTAGCTATTAGTCCACTTACTTTCATCTTTAAAAAAATGAAAACCTTGCTTTGTTGTCCATGAATTCACCGTGTTGCATTCAGGTACAGAATGAAGCAGTCTGTGAAAGGTGGAAATAAAGATCTCAAGCTGATAAATAGATTGTATGTCGGGACTTCAGAGGTAAAACTTCACGATGCTGTGCTCCAGACATCACTGAGCACACCTGGAAGAAAGTGTTCAGTGATGAGAACATTGCAGAACATTTTAGGGAGCTGTAGACCCATAAAGTGCCACAGTACTTTTGAGCCCACCCTTAATCAATCATTTTCTTGAGATATAAATAATCCCACTAACAACAGTCCTTATGCATGCCACGTAACAAGAAAATGAACTTATTTTAAGATGATGATTAAAAAAACTAAAATAATTGAGCACAACCACGCTAGCCTGGTAAGACATTAGGCTGGTGTACCAGGCTACAACCACGCAGTTTAGGCTATGAAGAAAAGCATCACTTCCTCTGAATAACTTATAATAACTTTTAACACATTAGAACATCATCAGGGTCCACGCAGGCGGGGTACACCCTGAACAGGTCGCCAGTCTGTTGCAGGGCCGACACAGAGAAACAGACGACCATTCACACTCACATTCACTCCCAGAGGTCATTTAGAGTGACCAATTAACCTAACACGCATGTCTTTGGATGGTGGGAGGAAGCCGGAGTACCCGGAGAGAACCCACGCATACACGTAGAGAACATGCAAACTCCACACAGGAAGGTCACTGTTGGAAATGTTCGAACCCCCTCCCCAGCCGGGACTCAAAATAGTGACCTACTTAATGTGAGGCTGCAGTGCTAACCACCACGCCACCGTGAAGCCCTAAATTTGCTGCACATGTACATAATAAAGGTACACTTTTTAATTTATTTGTTGGTGTATAGGTCGCTGATGGGTTTATATCTCAAAGAATTTCATGTCAAATTGCAAATGTATTGTTTTGTAGCTTTTATTTTGTGACTTCCTTGCAACACAAAAATGTCTTATTTTGAAAGGTTTGCAGTGCATTTTTATGACAATAGTTGATGGTAACGAAAGGAGGGAAAATGGTGTAGCAGAACGAAAAAAATGAGTAAAAGTCTTACCACAGAGATAAAACGCAAATAAGGGTACAGCACCAGTCGAAAGTGGCAAAAAGGGAAATGCAGTGATATTGATTTTTTTTTTCCCAGATCTAATTTTTACAGACTTTGATGTCACTTTTATGCGACACCATAGCAAGTAAATGTATGTAAATAAGGATGGATCACCACAAAAAAGCCACTTCGAGCTCGCATTATGACTGTTTCGTAACAAAACATTGGTGAAATGAAGGAGTTTGTGGCAGATAATGCCTTATTTAGAGGCTGCGCGAGGTTGTCCGCATCACTTCCAGTATATTGGACATACGCTGATCTGGACTGGATCTAAATATCTCCTGAAGGAATTCAAGTTACACCAAAACTGAGTGAGTAAATGAACGTATTTCATGCTAGAAAATAGTCCAGGTTGAAAACAAACGAACTTCCCCTTTCAGTTTTCCATCGCTCTGTTGTCGTCACCACATTTACTGTCTCTGACATAAAGACAAGGAAATGTATTCCAGTTCAATATGACTTCTTCTAGCTCCAAAGATGTTTTCCACGTCTAAATACAAACAGCTGAGCTGAAGAAGCCTCTGAATGAACACACTTCTTTCACATCTCTGCAAAGCAGATTTCTCTTCCCACATCAGACTGAAATCTGAGCTTCCTTCAGAGGTACGATGGGAATAAATAATGAACAATCAGACCCTGTTATGTTGTTTCAAAACCTTTGATGTGACCTGTAACCTCAGTTCAGAATGAAAGTAAAATGTGAGAGGAAATTAAAAATGAAAAGCATGAGCTGCTGTAAGCTGGTCGGATGTTTTATCTTTCATCACGGCTTTCAGGGAAGAGTTTATGAACTCATGAGCTCCAGATCTGTCAGATTTTGAGGGAATCATTTTGGACATTTCTCCTGACTGATATCTGGAAACATGAGGTCACTTTGATGCCTTCAGCTTTCTCTGAACCATGGCTTCGACTGGAAACCAGCTTATTGTAGGTTTTTCAGTCTTTAAAGGTGCAGTGTGTAAAAAAATCAAAGGTCAACAGCAGAAAGATTTAATATATGAAATTAAAACTGTGTTTCTGTTGATGTGTAATAGCGTCACTAAAATAGCTGTTATGTTTATTTCTTTTACAATGAGTAATTTATATCTACTTGCTGGGGTTGCACATACATGGAGACTGCCATGTTTGTGCCACCATTTTTACTACAGTGTCCCCATGCCTGGGAGAATTTTTGGCCACTAACGGCCACCGTACATTCACAACAGTGCTTGGAATATGAGGTCATTTCTTTCAAACACCCATCTTCACTACTAGATGTCAGTAATTCTTACATACTTTACCTTTAAGTAGCTATTCAGCTGAATTAAACAGGTTACAGATGACATTAAAGGTTGGAAACGAATTTTTACATAATAAAGTTTTCCTTTTTAGCACCTGTGTTCATTCCCATTCTAAAGTCCACTTCCCAGTTTGGCATTTCCGGTTCTGGTGGACACCCAGGTTATCTCTCCATTACCTTCACCTCTTCTCCCGGCTTGGAAACAGTGATTGGTTCATTCTTGGTCCAACTAAAACCCAACATAATCTCATCGTGTTCATGGTTGTTCCCACATTGTGTATTTAATTCCAGGGCATTAAACAGGGTTTTCTCTTAAATTCAACAAGAGATCCCAAACTTTCCAGACACAGCAAATTAAGCAAGTTCAGCAATGAAACAACCCGGTGTCTCAGAGTCAGTGTGACACCAAATCCAGTTTAAAGCGACTATTTCAGCCTTAAAGGGACGCTGTATAGCTTTTGGCCACTGGGGGCGTGGAACCTGTAACTTCACACAGCCCACACAACTGTTGCAAAATTAAACCGTGTCTGTCCGTGTTTTGAAATCGTGTTTGCAGACCACCTTGATCAGCTGATTGTGAAATTATGGAGCCATGAAGCAAAGCGCTCCAGGTCACATGATCCAATGAGAGTCGGATCTGTTCCTGCAAAGTTACAATGTCTGGTTTATGAGGAGGGAAGCCCCCTCAGAGCACCCACATGTGTCAAGTGCTGTGTATTGACCCCAGAAATCATCTATTATTATTTACATTAGGCTGATGTTTGGGTCAAAAGTTACACAGTGTCCCTTTAAAGATGCTTTCGTGGAAATAAAGGAGTCGTATAAGGAGTCGTAAAAACAATTAAACACAACCTTTTAAAGGGGATTTTTGACATAGGGCCTCATTTTGGAGTGAGTCAGGGTCCTACTTATCACTGGAGACAGTTTCATCTTATTTCATCTCATATTCTTGTTACCTGTGGTCCTCGATGCTAATGCTAGCATAAGTCAATAGGAATCTGCTTGCTTGTCATTAATAACAATCTTATCCACTCCACAGAACACCTGAGGCAAATCAGTTATAACACAAGACTCTGTGTGTAAATGCCGTGTTAACAAAATAATGTTACAAATGAAATGCACCTTGCATCACAGATTACACATTACATTTTGAGGAACTAGCTTCTCACCAGCAGCGGAATGATACATTGCTTCCAGGTGGTAAAACAGGAGAGCGATGCGGTTTAAAACAAACAGAAGCATACCAGTCTTCGCACATTTTCAACAGCTTGTTAATTTACAGAATTAAGAACAGCAATAGGCAAAATGGTTTACAAGTGTTCATTTTACAGTAGCCAATACTGTGATCAAATTCCTTCGTACACTTAACAGCAGATGATATCACTCTGCTGCCAAATACTGGAAGTAAAAATGTGTAACATTATTTTGTAAACAGCATTTACACACAGTCTTGCATTAAAACTGATTTGCCTCAGGTGTTCTGTGGAGTGGATACGTTTGTTATTAATGACAGGCTAGCAGATTCCTATATTGACTTACGCTAGCACTAGCATCAGGGAACACCGGTAACAAGAATATGAGATGAAATAAGATGAAACTGTCTCCAGTGATAAGTAGGACCCTGGCTCACTCAAAAATGAGGCCCTATGTCAAAATTCCTGAACTTCCCCTTTAAGTTGCACACATGTTTTTCCTCCAAGTACCTTTTTTTTCTTCCTCAACTTGATAAAGCTGATGCTTGCAGCCATTAGAGACCCATAATCTGGTTTGTGATGGCAGGTCCCACGGTGCTGGAGGTCTTCAACACTCTGCTCAAACACCTGAGGGTGAGTGACTTCGAACAGAGCGAGCTCTCTAGGAGAAACTCCGGCAGCAGCATGTCATCCGCCCACGGGAAGTAGAGCGAAGAGCGGATCATCCAGAACGCCATCATCCAGACCATCGGTATGACCTCCCGCTAAAGCCGGGGCTCGGCTTCATACTGGAGGTCTTTGTTTCATCTCTCCCATCATCCTTTTCAGGCTTTTTTGGTGGAAATCTGCCGGATTACCAGGTCATGATGTTCATAATGGGGAAAGTGCCCGTGTACGGGACGCCCTGCCACACTTTGGACACTGTAAAAATTGGGTGAGTCACACTTTCATGATAAGGGGTGTGAATCCTGAGGGTCTGTTTCCCCACTTTAACCAGAACAGTTGTTCCAACTTTGAGAATTGAATGAACAAAAAGTTTTTACAGGGGACAAAAATCTGACAGGAAACAGCAGCAACATGGAAATAAACTCAGTTATACTTGAGAATCAATCAGACTTTATTTCTGAAGCGATTCCTAACAAACTGCGACTCAAAGCACTTTACAGTTTAAAATCAATCCTTCCAGCCAACCCTCCAGTCTAGACACACACAGGGCGGCTGTAGCTCAGATGGAAGAGCAGTTGTCTTTCCACTGCAGGGTTGGGGGATGGGTTCCCCTGACCACATGCCGAAGTGTCCTTGGCCAAGACACTGAACCCCATGTTGCCTCCCAATGTGCCTATCGGGGTGTGAATGTGTGTGTGTATGGGTGAATGTGACATGTAGTGGAAAGCACTTTGAGTGGTCCAGTCAGTATGACTGGAAAAGTGCTGTATAAGTACAGTCCATTTACCAATTTACCATTTACACACACCGACATTTACAACCCCAATCCCCCAACCCAGATCAGAGCACATGAGTGCTGATGGAGCGGGTGAGGAGGCCCATTAGAGGAGTCGTCTGCACCGGGGGGGGCGGCATACCGGCAGCAACCACAGGAGCACAGGCCTGAGGTACCCAGGGGAGGTATGGTTGGAACACCAACCTCCACAAAGGAACCAGCAGTACTGCACCCAGCCGGCCAGCCAATCACCACCCAGATACAGATGGCCCCCACACAGGAAACACTGGAGGGACCCAATGACCCAGGAACAATCAAAAGCAAGAGCGTTGAGTGAAACACTACAGCCCCTTTCAGACTTGGTCTGGAAAGGTTGTGCTCTTTTCCACAATGCAAGTCCGAAAGCAGCTGTATAAAATGTCCAAATGGTAATGAAAAGACAATCAAAAGGCTTCCGTATTGTCTTCTGCCGCTTATCCGGGGTCGGGTTGCTGGGGCAGCTGGCTAAGCAGGGAAGCCCAGACTTCCCTCTCCCCGGCCACATCCACCAGCTCATGGGGGGATCCCAAGGTGTTCCCAGGCAAGCCAGGAGACGTAGTCCCTCCAGCGTGTCCTGGGTCTTCCCCTGGGTGTTATCCCAGTGGGACATACCTGGAACACCTCACCAGGGAGGCGTCCTGACCAGATGCTTCATCTGGCTCCTCTGGATGTGGAGGAGCAGCAGCTCTACTTTGAGGACCATTAAGACCATAAAATGGATCCTAAAACACACAGGGAGCCAATGCAGGGATCCTAATATTGCTGTAAAATGGACCCATCTCCTGGTCTTTGTTAGGACACGTGCTGCTGAATTTTGTAAGAATTTTGTAAACCTGAGTCTTTTTGGGGACCAGAAAGCGACGCATTACAGTAGTTAATAAAACTTATAATAGCAGCATGCCTGAGCGTCTCTGAGTTGGCCCGAGAGAGACTGGGGCGGACTCTGGTGATGTTTTGTAAGTGATTAAACCCTATCTTTGTGATGTTCTTTATGTGTGGAATATAAGTAAGCTCAAACTGACCCCTTGTCTAGAAGTATCTGTTGGTCACGTTCAAACAAGTTGAGAAGAAACTTTGATCTTGTTCGCTGATTATCAACGAGTCACTTCCAACGACCCAGATGGATGCTTAGTCAGGACCATTTGGAGACACATTTTAGTGCACAGGGTATCTGTTGGAAACGTCACTCAGATCCATTTTAGTCTGAACTGGATGCTATAAGATCTGGATCAATGTTGATTAATGTTGATATTGATTATTGTCCTTGTATCTGATTTCATTCCACGATATGAAACTTTTCCAGGTTCCATCCAGAAATTTTGGCGCGTTACTGCCCACAGCTTCAACCCCCACAAAATTATATCAAAATGTGCGTCTCAGTCAGGAACAGGGTGCTTTGACTTTTGCTGTACAAAATCCTGATCTTTCCATCACTGCAGGTCTGCAGCAGGGTTCATTCTCCTCCGACCATCTGGTTCTTCGGTTCTTTTAGTCTGTGAGCTGCCCTCAAACCTACAGTGTTCAGTTGTTGCCACTTTATCTGTTTCAGCCAGAAATGCTGAATCTAATCATCTGTGAGAGCATGGGGGTCAAATTTTAGGTACCGCATTCAGAACAATGTGACCCCCAGTATGTCACAAGAGTAAAATATCATAGAGGGGGCAGGGGGGAATAGAAAGGGAAAGAAGAGAGAGAGGCAAGTAAAGGAAAAAGGCCGGCTGAACTTTAAAGGCTGAGTTTTGGTTGAAAATAGTTTGATTCGGGGTGTAAATGAATAATCATACTGAAAAACTGAGTAATAGAAAAAAAATATATTTTTGTAAATTAGTTATTCATTTACATATAAAACTCTTTCAAACGGATAATTTCAGTGGATCAGTCTGACACGAGGAACCAGACTCACATTTCACCATGTTTGACAATAACTACACTTAGAGAATGAAGAACCTAAACGGCTACAAAGGATCATTACTGGGGTGGTACCCATGAGGACAAAGCTGTCGTACCCTCAGCAGTGCAGTTTATACCTTATAAAGACCGGACAGCTCCCAGAGGTCCAGTCTTGGTCTCTATAGTCCAGACAGCTCCCAGAGGTCCTGTCCTGGTCTCTATAGTCCAGACAGCTCCCAGAGGTCCAGTCCTGGTCTCTATAAGGTAGAAACTTCACAAAACAACCCTTTGCACTCCTAAAGGTGCATTAAAGAACTAAGCTATCTGAAAGTGTAGTTATTGTCAAATATGAGAAAATTATAAGAGTTTTATGAATAAATGAGCAGCTTGTATCTTTAGAGGTCTAATAAGATGTCTATGTAACATATTTTGCAACTAAATTGAACCGAATTACACACTGGAATTTGAATGAAAAGAAATGAAAAGGGGGTCAAAGATGAAGGGTGAAGATAGGGAGGAGGAGAATTGGGGGTGTTGAATGAGAAACTGTCACACTGAGTTTCAGTTCTCAGAACTTGTGTTGAGCTGAATTGTTTTAGATCTTTTGGGGACCTGGTGGATTTCCCCTCTGGAAGATCTCTTGTTTGATTTTTCTGCCGCGATCTTCTCCAGGATTTCTATCCTGGCAATCAGACTGTCTGCAAACTCTTGTTCTTCAGCTTCGTCTTTGGCGATCTCCTCTGTCAGGGTGGCTATCATTTCCAGAAGGGAGGACTTCTCGTTCTCCCATTGGCTCACTGGTTCAGTGTTTTCACAAAAGTCCACTTCTGGTTTGTTTTCAGGACTGTTGGAGGTCTCTGAAGGATCTGCATCTGTTGCTATGGCAGCAACCACGGGTTCAACAGGTGTTTCCTTGTTTGTGGTTGGTTGGTTTGAGGCCCGTGGACTCTCTGGGTCTTTCTTGTCCATAGTTTCATGGACATTGACGCTATTCTCCATATACGAAAGCTTCTTGGCTTTCCTACGGCGGCGTTTCTTGATTTGAGGCTCTGCTGGAATTTGAGCCGGTATGTGGCATCCAGGATCAGGCTGAGACGGGGATGCTTCAGCCTGGGTTTCCTGGGTTTCTGCAGACATTCCTGCAGCATTTTCAGATGAATCCACTTCTGATGTGTCTTCAGGACTTTTGGAGGTCTCTGGATTCTCTGGTTCTTTCTCAGTGTCTGGAATCACAGATTCTGCTTGAATTTCAGCCGACATGTCGCATTCAGGATCAGACTGAGACGGGGATGTTTCAGCCTGTGTTTCCTGGATTTCTGCAGACATTTCTGCAGCATTTTCAGATGACTCCACTTCTGATGCTTTGTCAGGACTGTTGGATGCCTCTGAAGGCTCTGAATCTGTTGCTGTGGCAGGAACCACAGGTTCAACAGGTGTTTCCTTGTTTGTGGTTGGTTGGTTTGAGGCCCCTGGACTCTCTGGATCTTTCTTGTCCATAGATTCATGGACATTGACGCTATTCTCCATATACGAAAGCTTCTTGGCTTTCCTACGGCGGCGTTTCTTGATCTGAGGCTCTGCTGGAATTTGAGCCGGTATGTGGCATCCAGGATCAGGCTGAGACGGGGATGCTTCAGCCTGGGTTTCCTGGGTTACTGCAGACGTTACTGCAGCATTTTCAGATGAATCCACTTCTGAAGCATGTTCAGGACTGTTGGAAGTCTCTGAGGTCTTTATATCTGTAGCTGTGGCAGGATCCTCGGGTTCCACCGGGAGCTCGGAAATGGCTTCTGAGCGCTCTGTCAGGGTGGCTATCATTTCCAGAAGGGAGGACCTCTCATTCTCCCACTGGCTCCTCTGGTTCTCCACATATCTTTGTTTCTCCATTGCAGCTGTTCTCATGTTGTCTTCAGCTTCTTTCTGCTCGGTGACGAGACGATCTTCTTCCTGCTGCCACTGGTGCTGTTGGTCTTCAAAGTCCTGCTGGACTCTCTCCAGTGCAGCTTTCAGTTCTGCTGTTTCCTTTTCTTGCTTGGCCAGGCAGGTCTCAGCTGTGGTTGTCCTGGTTCTCTCTGCTCTGAGAGCTGCTTCCAGTCCGCTGAGTTTACCGGAGACGTCTGCATGCTGCTGATTCTGTTTAGTTATTTCTGCGTACAGAACAGCCGTCTCCTTCTCAGCTGCAGATTGATGTTGTCTCATCTCCTCTCTGAGCTTCTCTGCCTCTGTTATAAGAGCAGGTTTCTTCTCAGCATCTCTTTGTTGGTCTTGAAGCTGAGCTCGAGCTTGAGTCAGCTGGGTCTGGACTTGGGCTGATTCTTCCTGTAGCCGAGCCAAGGAAGTCTCCGCCGTGTCTCGTTTCATCTTCTCTTCTAAGATGTCTTTGTTCAGGTTTGTCTTCTTCTGGGAAGCCACTGACCGCTTTACGGTGTTCAGATAAATCTGGTCTTTCATCTTCTTCACCTCATCCAGCAGCTGCTGATTCTGCTGCTGAAGGGATGAAATCTTTATGTCCTTACCATACAAGGTTTGATGGAACTGCTGCTCCGGGATCATCAGTAGACCCTGGGTGGGGTTGATCCGGGTTGGTTCAGCAGACTCCTCTGCAGCTGAGTTGGAGGGCAGAGGTTCCAGACCTGGATGTGGACCTGCAGACTGTTCATACGGGAACTGCAGGTGGTAAGGAATCCGTCCAGGCTGGAGTCTTGCTGCTCTGGTTCGGACCACCGGTGAAGGGAGACCAACAGGAACGTTGGACTCCGATGGTGGCTTGTTGGGGGTCTTTGTCCCTTGTGGTTGTTTAACTGGGGCTGGGGTCTGAGGTTGCCTCAGTGGAGGCAATGGAGGCAGCGTGATAGCTGGACGGGCTGCTGCCTCTGGATTCTGGTTTCCAGATGAAACCTCTGCAATCTGCTGCAGATGTGCATCTGCAACAGACTGATCAAATAGGGGAATAAGGGAATAAGGGATAAGTCCAGGCACAGGTCTTTCTGCTATGGTTGGGACCACTGGTGCAGGGAGACCAACTGAAATGTTGGACTCTGATGCTGGCTTGTTTGGGGTCTCTGTCGGCTGTGCTGGCTTCACTGGGGCTGGGGTCTGAGGTTGCCTCAGTGGAGGTAGTGTGGTAGCTGGAGGGGCTGCTGCAGCCTCTGCATTCTGGTTTTCAGAGGAAACTTGTTCAGCATTTCCACAAAAGTCCACTTCTGGTGTGTCTTCAGGACTGTTGGAGGTCTCTGGATTCTCTGGTTCTTTCTCAGTGTCTGGAATCACAGATTCTGCTGGAATTTCAGCCGACATGTCGCATTCAGGATCAGACTGAGACGGGGATGCTTCAGCCTGTGTTTCCTGGATTTCTGCAGACATTTCTGCAGCATTTTCAGATGAATCCACTTCTGATGCTTTGTCAGGACTGTTGGAGGCCTCTGAAGGCTCTGAATCTGTTGCTGTGGCAGGAACCACAGGTTCAACAGGTGTTTCTTTGTTTGGAGCTGGTTGGTTTGAGGCCTCTGGATTCTCTGGTTCTTTCTTGTCCATAAACTCATGGACATTGACGCTAGACTTCACACCTGAAAGCTTCTTGGCTTTTCCATGACGGCGTTTCTTGATTTTAGGCTTGACTGCTTCTTTTGTTGTCTTCTCCAGTGTTGGAAGATCACTAATTAATGTGCTGGAGATGCAGTCATCTTTGTCCTGAGCCTGGCATGGTAATGGCTGATTCTCTTGGCCTTTTCTTGTTCCGTTTTGACCGTAGGTTCACGGTGAATCCTCCAGCTAGGCTGGAAACTTGGAAGCTCCTGGGTTTTCAGAGAAAATCCTCTCTGAAATAGTGGCTTTACTGGTGGATCTTCAGCCAGCGTGTCACTGTCAGAATCAGACAGGTATGCAACACGTTCTGTTGTGTGGATTTCAGCCATGTCTTCAGGGAAATCCATGGTGCCTTCAGGTTGGAAACCTACGGCCCATCCAGAATTTCTAAAAGGTGAACTTACCTCGTAATGGTTCTCGTACACCTCCGTGATCTGGTTCTCAAGATCACTTTCATCGCTGGATGGATATTCATAGAAACATTCTTCGTATTCTTGGAACTCTGGTGGAATGGAGTCCAAGAAACCATCATGGAACTGGTCCATCGGTTCGTCAAATTCAGGCAGGAAAGATGAATATTTGCCTTTCTTAGTCTTGTAAGTCTGATATCCGGTTGCCATTGTGAAAAATGTATTTCTACAATAATTCTCCAATGTGTGATAATCGACTGTTCGTGATGCGCTCTCTACGGACGGAAACTCAACACTGAGATAAATACCTTAGCTCTGAGATCTAAAAGAATCTCCTGCTTTTATAGTTGAAAGGTTGTCATGGAGACAGACGGCCCGTGTTCCATCAAAGCAGACTCCGCCCATATGATGTCATTAAAGAATTTTTGACCATTTTGGAATTTTGGTGTCACCTAGCAACACACCTGGACTCGCTTTTTTTTTTTTCTTTTTTTGTTATACTCGTATGATCCCCGAGGGGAAATTAGGGCTCTGCATTTTACCCATCTCTGTACTGTGAGTATCAGAGAGCAGTGGGCTGCTACTTAAAGCTCCCGGAGAGCAGTTGGGGGTATATATATATGTGTGTGTGTATATATATATATATATATATATATATATATATATATATATATATATATATATATATATATATATATATATATATATATATATATCATATACCAAAAAATATATATATATATATATATATATATATATATATATATATATACACTGAATTGTGTAATTGTTTGTCAAATTGTCATTTTATTGAAATGTTGATTTTAATATGTAAAACACTTTGTGCTACATTTGTATGAAAAATGCTTTATAAATAAATTTCATTCATTCATTCACCATACATTTACAACAGTGCTTGGAATATGAAGTAATTTGAGAGAAAACATCTTTTCTTTCAACTACCATCTTTACCACCAGATGTCAGTAATTCTTACATACTGTACCTTTAATCACTACAGTTTTTTTTTTTTTCCTGTTTCACTCCCTCAACATGGAATAAAGAAAGACATTGACAATAATGGCTGTCTTTATTTCATGTACTCAACAAGTTTCCACTGGTGTCTATTAAAGATTTCCTATTGGACAAAATAAATCAGAGAGCTGATGGGAGTCAGACTGTTAGGGATTTCCATCTTCTCATGTTCATGAACATGAAATCATGAGCAGACAATCACATTTTTTGTAGCCTGGAAATATCCATCTAATTGAAAAAAAAAAAGATGAAACTTTTAACTCTGAGTGGTGATCTTGTTCGTTTTTATCTGCAGGTTTTAGTTAAACAATGTTTTCAGTGTTGGTCCAAATCAGCGGATAAAACCTCATAGTGATATTACTGGATCCTAAAATGCAACGTCCAGCCAATAAATGATCTTTTTGCTCCACAGGAGATACACTTGGGAGTGCAAAGAGGGAAGGAGGAGATCCTGTCTTACCCATGGTCCCACCACATTTAAATAATCTAGCCACATTTCATGTGACAACATGCTTCCAATAAAAACAATGAATGAATGAACAAACAAATAAATAAATAAATAAATAAATAGAGCTTAACCTGTTTATTCATTTCTATTCACTTTAATACTGTATAAACTCTTGGTCTCTACAAACAGTAAACACAGCCTCCAAAATAACTACTTAGTCAAACTGATCACTTTTCTTTGACTTGTTCAACTAAAATTGAACATAAACATTCATGGAAAAAGATTTATTTCAAGACTGCTTTATCATGAACTTTGCTTTCATGAACAGACTCATTCTTTCTCTCAAAGTCACAGTTACGCTTCACTGATGTTAAATGTTTTTGCTCCTCAGCAGAAGCAACATCTGCCCCCCCTGTGATCCTCATCATCATTCCTCATGTAAAGTTTGTTCAGAGTGAGCAGATGATCTGGATCATTCAGCTCTTCTCTCTGTGGTGAGTTTCTGTATTTAATATCATCAGTACTGAGTACAAATATTTGCATATCTTCTGCTCAGAAACCGCAAAGATCAAACTATTGAAGGCGTAACACCGGTTAACTCTCCATCATGTCTGCCTGTTCCCAGCAGAGATCTTTCCGCTCATGACCTCGACGACCATCTATCAGGCTGAAGAGGACAGATGGGATAATCCATTATCTTAAAACATGGAGGACACAAAGATCAGTTGATGGATTTTATTCTTTTTACAGTAAAGATGCATCATCATATAAAACTGAGGTCGTCTGCATGTCGACCAAACAAAGTTCTCAGTGGACTGATTCACTGATCACATGATCTACATTCAAATAAAATAGTTTATTTACAAAATATACATCTGTAGCACTTCTGTAAAATAAGAATAATGATAATAAATTGTACTTCATTTCTGTATATTTCTATATATTTAATTTTCTTGAAACTTCTGATTAACAATGAACGGTTGTTCATGTGCAAAGTACCCAAAATGCAGTTTCTCCAACATACAACAAAAATACAAAAGAAGTGTCTGAACCATCTGGTTTAATGACACTTTACCGTCCTCTTCATCATCCTGTTCACATTTAGACGTCATTAGACCAAGACGACACCAAACACTGATATTTTGTTGTGATATACCCACTACTGTTTGCATCTTTTCTCTAAATAAATTGTTTGAGCTGAAGGAGTTATCACATTATAATTCCAGTTAAATGTCCAACATTCCTGATATTATACCAGTAAGGCAGGAACTGTTCACATTTTCCTTAAATTTAACCAAAAGTTTGATATCCCTACTTTTTAGTGAGCAGTAAATAACAGAAACAAACGTGTTTAACTATGTATTGATCATAAGAAGATGTTTTGGTTCGGTTGTTTCAGCTGATTTCTGATCAATGCAGTTTGGAGACGAGACCTCTCTCTCACTGGGAACGGCTTGTAGTGGATTAAAAACCTGGACTGAGTTTTGGCTGCTAAATGATGTAATGTGCAGATAAACAACTGTTTTGGTGCACAGCAGCAGTAAAACCAACACCACCTGCAGGTGGAGTTTCTGGATCCTCACATCAGTGTTTATACGTCCAAAGTCCGTTCACATGTGGAACATGCAGGTGTTCATGCTAAATAAAGACGATGCAACTCATTTATGTCGTTGATCTCTAACAGGATCTTGATGAGACCGTCGTCCTGCTGCTGATCTGTGGGATTTAAATGATACAAAGGTAAACACAAACAGAGCAAAAACACAAAACAAACCATCGTGTAGCAACAGTAGACAGCTTACTCATGTTTTTTCTCCGTTTATAAAGAATCACAATCACACATCCAACAAACGCCAGCAGTCCAGTAACGGCTGCAGCCCTGTCCCATATGACATCTGCTGATCCTCCTGAAGGCTGCTTTGCTCCTGCAGGAGGAGATGCACCCTGTTACTACAGCATCTGTGTCAGTGAATGAAGAGCAGGATTATTTATAAAGAACATGAACAGGGATGTGGTAACAGCCCCCCCCACCTCTAGTTTCTCCAAGTCCAGGAGTCGGAGCGTTGACAGAGACATGACTGGTCACATTCAACACAAAGTTTACTGTGGAAAAACATCTGTGTCAGTAATTATGACGTCACTGCTGGTTCTGAGTGATGACTGGACTAAACAGACAGTTGTTATTTCTGCTGACTCACCGGAATCTTCGACCACCCATATCTTTGACCTTCCATCATAGATTAATCTTTGGCATCTGTAACTTCCAGAGTCTTCAGCAGTGAGTCTGAACAGATGAAGCGTGACTCGTCCACTCAGAGCGTCTCTGTCACACTGAACTCGTCCTGAAAACTGCTGATGCTGCAACTCCACAAGTTCAACACTGTTCATTATTCTGATCAGAGACTTCGGAGCGTTTGAGAGGAGGAGACAGATCATGTTGCTGAGAGGCGACTTAGTTTTGCTCTCACTGTCCCATGTGATGGTGAAGTTGTCATTTTCATCAGCCTCATAGATGGTTGTTGTCTCACCAAGATTCCCTGCAGATAACAGAGATGAGATTATTAAAGACACACAACATAACTTTTAGCAGTTTTCTCAGTGACGCGCCCTATCGGCGGCTAAACTAGCATCCATCCTGCATCGTACCTGCACTGAGATTCACCAGCCAGTTAAAGACAGTCTTATCTTGACTCTTGTTCTGTCCCTTCCTTTCTTTCTTTACCTCTCTTCTTCCGGTAATGTTTCCTTAGCCGTGTCTCAAAGCGCACACTTGCCCAAGTGCACTCTGTACTGACAGTGCGTAGTGCGCACTGTGTACTTCGTCTGTAGTGCACAATATTGTTGCTAAATGCTGACCCAAACAGAGCAGTGGACTTCCAGGAAGTGACGGACTAGCATTGCCCGCTAACGTGAGCTAACTCTGCTGAGCTGGTATAACTGCGGCCACAAACGAATGACCAGATCATAACTGTCATCAGGGAGTGAAACAGCTTGGTAGCTACATACTGTACACATTAGTAAATTATGTTTAAATCATTTCATAAACATTACTTAAATCAGTACAACACCGCCTCTGATGCAGCAGGGGTCATCACCGCTTTGTTCACCGCCATTATTCAGCTCTGAAAGCAGTTCAAAAGTCCCGCCTCTTACACTACGTCAGCAAGATGGCGTCCGTTTAGTGCGAGTAGTGTGCTACGTTTTGCACTTCATTTTTGGCCGTTATTAGTGCAACATCCTGGTATTGATGCACTGAATTTTCACTTAAATGACAGCATGAACACACCACACACTCAAAATGAGTATATGAAGTGCTCAAGTTTGAGAAACGGCCCTTGGGTTTCTTCACTGAATCTGACATGATGCGCGTTCAAAACACCTGCGGTGTTCATATCTGGTTCATTTCCATTTGCTAGGAGGCCTAAGTGACACGGTGCGCAACCAATAGTCAGCTGCAACGTCACAGTCGTGTCCCGAATGGGAAACTTAACATAATGCTGTTTCTGAGACATGGGACGCGAATTTGTGAAACGCAGGAAGGTAGGGGAAGGTTCTGCCTTTTTACGCCTCTGATTGGCTAGAAGGCCTCTCCCTGATTAGCTAGTTCATTTGGCCCTGAAATGTCATCTCATGTTGAGCCAACCTAAACACTTCCCCTGTCCTTTTCCCCGTAAACCTAAGCCTTGAATGTAGCCAACCTGGACCTTATTTCTAGAAGAAAATACGTGCATTTACTCACCGGTAAAGTTTCTGCATCACTTTGAGTCCTTGGGAAGATATTACGTTGAGTCGCTTTTCGGTGAACGTCCAGTATCATAGTGGAGACGGGGCAGCCACTATATTAGACATTATCTGCAGCAAAACTCCTTGATTTTCACCAATACTTTAAGCTAAATGAACAAACGAACGAGCACTATTGTTCTGTGAGTCCAGATTGAGCTTTCCGTTAGTTATCATGGTGTTCTATACACTTTTCAGGGCCGCGCGTTCACGATGTGCACTTCCGTATTACAGCTGAGATGAGCAGCTCGCTGCCCAGACAACAACAATTTACGAAACTCTGAAGTCACGGGACAATAGTACGTGTTCATCCGTTCATTCTACTTTAAGCATTGATAAAATGAAGGAGCTTTGCTGCAGATAATGCCCTCTGTAGTGGCTACCCCGTCTCCGCCATGATACTGGACGTTCACCGAAAAGCGACTCAACGTAATATCTTCCCAAAGAGTCAAAGTAATGCAGAAACTTTACTTGTGAGTAAATGCACATATATACTCCTAGAAACAAGGTCCAGGTTGGTAAAGAAACTTATCCTTTAAGGTCCAAAAGTTATGTTGTGTGTCTTTAAAACAAACAATATGGGTCATATATGAGATTTTAAAAAAAATCCCAGTATTCAGTCTGAATGCAGATTGTTTCTTATGTTCATTATGAGATGCTTTACTTACCATTGACAGGAGAGAGATGTTGTAGAAGCAGAAAGAGAACAATCATTTCCGCACTGTGAGAGGAAAAAAAAAAAGAAAAATGAAAATGTTGTTTTTCAAGAGTAAAAAGTCCTCAAAGTTTTTATTTCTCAGTCTTTGAAGAGAAAAAAACAACATAACTGCTTCAAAAAATTGTTTGTGTCGGAAGCTTCTTGGGTTCTTTCCTTTTAGTGTCAGATGTGCTCTTTAGATGTAGCAGACTAGTCCAGAAAACAGAAGAAACTCCAAGACACTCTCCCAGAGGAATATTATTAAAATAGCATAGTCATATTTAAAAGCTCCAATGCTGCGTTGGAGTTTGTAAAGTCTCTATTATGTCATTTTATTAAAAGCATTTCAAATATTCCTCTATGACACTGGTTCTCCGATGGAAGCACCCCTGAGGGTACTTTGAGGCATTCTAGGGGTATGGAAAATATTTTGATATCCATGTAATTCTTCGATAAACTTAAACTAATAAAGATTTTAATCAATTTAAGTGTATGTTCACAAACTGAATTTAAACTTTGTTTCACACTATTTCATTATCAAAAACACTGTCCCCCACGTACCAGAATGGTTTGACCCAACTTGCTACGAGTCAAATGACATCACCCGTCAATCACTGTCTTCTTAACACCAACAATGGACACATGGTTAGAAATGCCTTTGTCTTGCCGTAAAAGCACAGTTCCAGTTTTATGAACCTGACACAAATTACTGCGATATCTTTTTAAATTTATTTTTCCAACTAAAATACTTTTTTGTACATAGAGGGTTTGCTGGAAAAAGGGTTGATAACTTCTATTCTAGAGGAGTGCCTTGAATTTTCTTCTGTATTTCTCTGTTTTCTGTCAAGTAAAAACATTTGGATGATTAAGCATTCATCTAAATGACTGACTTTGCTCTAAAAAGAAAATACAAAGTTGTCATCAATGAAAATAATCACACCTGAATATTATTGTTGACTTTTTGTTGTGTCAAACGTAAATCTTAGTCATCTTTATGCCCTTTTTCACTCAGGAATTAAATTTCAGAAAGAGATTTGACTGTTTTGTGATAAACAACAAATCTAATTCTGAATCTGAATGTTGTTTAAGAGGCAGAGGTTTGTGGTTTTAGTGGGCTGTGCTGCATTCTGATTGTTTCTATTAATAGCATCACTCCTGCCATTAAAGGTACATCTGTGTATCAGACAACTTTCTTTCAGAGTTGCACTTTAAATGTTTTTGATACAAAACAAACGTTTTATTACATTTGCGATGTCACCAGAAGCTTTGAAACTTTACTTAGCAAACACTCAGTCTGATGTGTTGGTTTAATCTGCTCCTGATCAATGTGGGCAAGCAGGTAAGGCTGTAATCTGATGCTGAACAATCATTTGGGAGGAATGCAGTCAAGTGCCAGGAACTTTATCTGCAATAAAACACCAAATTTAGCACTGATTTACAGCTCAGCTGCAAGTTGTTTCTTAAAAGTTTAAGATAATCTTCATAGTTTGAGAGCAACTCCAGAAAACATCAATGTAATTATTGTTAAAGGAGATTTAGGCAACATGTTAAACGTATACATGAATCACTCTGAATGAGTTTTAAACACTGATCTTTAAACTTCCATGCTTTGTTTTACATAACTAAGCAGATTGAAAACCATAACTCAGAGCAGACTCCTACTTTCAGGCTGTTCATCAGTCCTGAGGCTTCAGAACATCATCCAGTATTTCTATATTTGTACTTTGAGCTGTTGATGCAGATCATCCATGAAAATGACACTGACTGATGTAGAAGCTGCAGTTTAAGTTCCTGCTGCAAATTTTTAGCATGAACGGAAGTGAATATTTTACTATTGGCAAGGATTTCATATCTTTAATTATGTGTAAACATTTAATACAAATGTAAAACACAGTGGATGAAAAGCCCAACAGAAACAGTAAATCTCACCGTAACATTTAGATAAACTCACTTATTTGTAGGTGACAGAGGTCAGTGAGGTTCCACTTTAGGCTACATGATTGTAGCTGAATGGATAAACTTGAGTGTAGTTGGTCTGCAGCAGCTGCTTGTAACTCCTGAAAACAGAAGCTGTTGATGACAACGCCCCCAGAAACACTGCAGTTATTTTCCATTAAATGGTTTAACTGGATGAAAATATTTGGTCTCACAATCAGATAAAAATCTGCTTGAAGATGAAAGTAAGTTCATACTGTAGCTGCCGCAGCATTATTTTAGCTCACATACACAAACCTGAGCACAGACATTTTCTAACTTGTTGATGGTGGACAGTCTGATCTAAACCCCGACCCTCTGATTTATGTTCTACTTACAAATCAGCATCTCAAGCAAGAGAATATCTGGGAACGTGTTCTAAGCTGACTGCAGCTCTACAAATTGAGATTACTGGATTGAAATATGAGTTAAACTAATGAAACGACTTAAAGTTTCAGCCAATCACACATCATGAATGTGGTAGCATGAACGCTGCCGTTCTCTAAGGTGAACTGTCAGAGAGTCAAAGCCTGATCAGACGATGGTTTTTCTCTCCAGGTTGACAAATCCTCAACTGGAAAGTTTCCACTCTACATGCTGCATGTTTTACAGTAGAAAAACATCTCTGGCTGTGCTGTCAGGTAGAAAATCAATACATGAAACTGAATTTAAAACAATTATGACATAACAGTAATAGTAATAATAATGATGAAGGCACCTGCTTACAGCAGCAGATGAGCACTCTGCACCTGCTTTTCTCTTCTACTGAATTGAACTGAACAATGAAAGCCTGACAGAAACAGCAAATCTGACAGTAAAGTTTAGATAAACTCACTTGTTTGTAGGTGACAGAGATCAGAGAGGGTCCAATTTAGGCTACATGGTTACCAGCTGAACGGATCACTCAGAGTGTATTCGGTCTGTAGCAGCTGGTTGTAACTCCTGAACAACAGAAGCTGTTAAAAACAAATACCAGGAAGCACTGCAATTATTCTCCCCTGGCTGGTTTGACTGGATGAAGGTGTTTTTTAAGCAACCAATCAGAATGAAACATGTCTGATGCCTGATTTCAGTTCACAAACACCTGCACAGAAATATTTGGGGGAGATTTTATACTTAATGACAGTAAACCAGGAAACCTGACGTATTTAGAGAGGTCAGATAATAAACGTCATGAAGCTGCAGAAAAAACAGCTGATGAGCTGAACTCAGATCAGCAGATGCACAGAGGAGCTGCAGGACTGTTTTCAAGCCAGTCACAACAAGGCAAGCAAACCCAGCTCTTGCCTCGGGGCCCGAGCTGGTCTGGGACCCCGATACAATAACTGTCCTGGTTATGAACTGAAGGTAACGACAAACTGTTTGAGCTCTCCTTAAAATTCAATGATATGTCACTGCAGAAAAGTGCAACAACGCCATTATAGAAACACACCTCAAGGGGGCCCCCTCCACTTGCAACTGACAGTCGGCCAGCAGTGCAGGCTCAATGAAAGGGCCCACTGGGATATGTGTCCACTCCTGTTCTCCTGCGTCCATCAGTGTGTTTCCTCTGCTGTGACCAACCATTTATGAAAAAGTATGAAAATTTAGGAGTTTTTTTCCTATTATTTATTATTATTATCATGAAACAGTGACAAAAAGAGGAACAAACAAGACATCCAGTATACTATATCTCATTCACACACACATCCACACATTCCCACCCAGAAACAGAGAGATCCATCATCATTGTCATTCTGACAGCCAACACTGCTACGGCAAAATGCAACAAAAAACTACAGCTGCACTTTTTCAGTTCACTGGCGTGACCCATTCATACCCAGATTACCACCCGGGCTCTTGTAAGCCGTCTCCGTATCAACAAATAAATATGCTTGTATACACACATACACTGTATATATATACCCATATACTGTACACCTGCATACACACATACACACATTTCCATACATTTGCAAACAACTTCATATGTCTATAAGATTCAACAGAGGTTTCCAAGTTTCTTCCCATTTAATCATGTTTCCAGAATTGACAGATTTTTTCAAGGTTATTGCATTTATCAGCTCATTAAGCCAATTTCTAAAGGCTGGAGTCGATGTGGATTTCCACTCTTTCAATATTAATTTTTTTTTTGCAAGAACTGTCCCAAAAAGCAGAGCTGTCCTGGGAGGTTGTGGAAGGTTCTGTGATTCTGTTGAACATCCAAACAAAATCATGTCTCTGTCGAGGACTAGCTCTCTTTGATATACCCCAGAGAAAAAAAAGAATATACTTATATAATTTCTTTTTATAACAGGACATTTACCAAAATTAATGCAACAAAGATCCCTCCACTAATTGCAAATCATCACATATTGGAGACACCTCTGATAGAATCTATGTAATGCAACTTTGGAACAATAAAAGTGATGAATCACCTTAAAATGTGTGTGTGTGCTGTTTACTGAACAATTGTGAATATAAAAGAGAGCCTGCTTCCATTTCTGTTCCTGTATTGATGATCCCAGCTCATTTTTCTTTGCTATTTTGACTTTATTAGCTGATGTAATGGGTAAATTTCAGAATTTCACAGTAATCCATAGGCAGCATCATGAATTTCAGAAAAACATATTTTGATCTTAGTTTGTTTGTATTCTTCCCTCTTTGTGTTTTGTTGGCTGATCAGGAACTGGTGAAGTTTTGCTTTTTGCTAACTGAGTTTGGTCAGTTTGCTGAGTTAGCATCTTGTTTTTCATCAGTCATTTTTGAGAAGTTTTGTTCCTCTGACCTCTGTTACAGGTCATTTTATGAAAGAAACTAGTTTTTGGCTAAATATCAGTCTAAAGGCAGTTTTATCACTTTCAGCTGCTGGTACAGATCATCCATGCTGCTTAGAAACACACTGCAGATTTATCACCATTTAAACATTTCTATATGTGGATGTGAATCACCTCCTCAGACTTTAATTTATCTGAGCCAGATACATAAAATAGCAACTAACAAAAAAGTTTGTCACATTTGCTGCTGAACTTTTGTTCATCTGTTTCTGGATCTCTAATAAAATCACACAGAAGTCATGAGAGCTTCTTACAAAGATGTTTATTTACAACATGTTCACATTAACAATAATATTATAAACTGTAACTTTGTCCATCAGAAGAGCAACACTATAATCTGTGTTTAATTAACTCATCTGCAACAACTGTGACAGTTTGGAGGTTTTACAAACCAAAGATGGGAATAAATGATAACATCTTTATACCAGTGCAATGAGAATAAAATCTGAATTTTTTATGTTCAGAGAGGTGAAATCCTCAGCTAGATGAAGCTGGCGTATGAAGCTTTACAAGAAAACATACAACAGAAGAAGTTGAGGCGACAGCATCAATCAGAAGGTGGCAGCTTACTGGATATGAACAAAACCTGATGGGATTTACAGGAAATAATCCTCAAACAGGAGAAGTATTTGCATAACTATTCAAATGTTCTATTGCATTATATTGATAGCATTTATCAGTTGTGCTATAATAAATAATGAAGTCAAACAAACCCAAAGGAATATGGTCAAAATCTTGACCCACTAATAATTCAGTCTGGATTTTGTGACATTCATCACTTTGTTGAAAAAAAGAAATGAAAGTTTTGTGTTACACTGTAAAGACAGAATAAAGCAAATTTTAATGCTGATCAGTTGCTTCTCTGAGACATCGAACATGTATATGAATTTTTTCTCTTTTTTCTGAAAACAGCATAACTCCCAATGCAAAGCAGAGCTGCAGCCGCTGTGACTCCCACTGCAATGTAGATGCGCATCTCCGAACTCTTTGGTTGTGGATCTAAAGTTGGTCTCTGAGGTCGGGGCTGATCAGCAGCTGCTGTAAAATAAAGAAGTTATACTTATTAGAATGAATACTGGGTTGTTTCAGATGAAGATTATGATTATTCCCATGTTTCATAGTTATAGAAAATGTTTCAAGTCAATGACACTCAAGCAGCATCAGTGAACATTTTACAACCCAGTCAGTCCATGTAAGATCAGACGATTTACTTTCATTACTTATTAAAAAAAACTATTTTCTTAAAAAAATCAAATTACCAGTGATGTTCAGTCGACATATTCCAGAGCTGAAGCCATAATCTGTGTCCACATCACACATATACAGACCAGAGTCATTAGTTCTTAGTCTGGACACATGAAGTCTGATTTGTCCTTCTCTGAGGACGTCTTTGTCCCTCTGGACTTGTCCTGCAAACTGTTCATCCTGAGACTCTGGTACCTCTTCACCATCATGTTGACGATACAGGACTGAGACTCTGTGATCAGTTATCAGGTTACAGAGGATAATCAGGAACCTCCAGGAGACGTCAGGTTTGGTTGTGAACGTCCACTCCAGTGTGATGTTGTGGTTCTCCTCTGCCTGATAGGAGATCTGTGTCACATTCACTACAATGTTGCTGCTGTATTTCTGTAGCTAATGGGGATCGAAATTGGACAAAAAAAAAAAACTAAAACAAAACAACCTATCTGCTTACCAGAGTACTGTAGCAGGTGTCTGGATCTCTTCGGATGATCTGCTAAATAAGGTGGAGCCCGTCCATTTAAAACTTCAAAAGTCAGCAATAAAACCATAAAATCAAATTTGAAAATGAACAGGGAGCCAGCAAAGAGACTGGAGTTTTGTGTTAATGCTTTTTGAAAAATTCTTTTAATTCAAGTTGAATAAAAGTTAAACAACTTGATACAGACACAATGTGCACAAGCCAGTATGCAGTACTTTACAACAGTATCAAAAGTCTTTAGGAAGTTTTACTTGTAGAGCATCAATCAGAGCTCTGACAGCACAGAGATGACGATGTGACAGAAACCTCTATAGATGTAGTTCCCATGTAGACTCATGTTCCAGTTCTCAGTGTGTCTGCTCTCTCTCTTTCTCTCTCTGTCTCCTCAGCAGCAACATTTGTGGTGAATGTGACACAGAGCTCCTATCAGGCAGAGGAGAACCACAACATCACACTGAAGAGGACGTTCACAACCACAGATGTGAACACAGATTATGGATGGAGCGCTGCCAGCTGTCAGCTCAATGTAACTGGTAAGTTGGATGAGGAGAAAATAACAGAATCTTCTTGTAGGAGCCATATTTTATTTTTGTTAAGTATCCTCCCAACCACTAGGGAGTTGCTTTATCTTTTGTGTTCTGCCTAATGTAATGGGAACCTGAGGTTATTTGAGGTAATCTGTTACACCTGTCAATCAGGTGTTACTGATTGCATGAGGCAAACAGTTTTTCTACTGTGTTCAATGTGCCTAATAGGCTTTATGCATAGCCCACTACTTCCTAACTTAAGCCAGCTCCTTTGTCTCCTGTCTTTCATTATTGGACAATTTGATTAATCCGGGTGTGCCTGACCTCAGTAACCACGAGGACAATGGCCAGACACACCTGGATTAATCAGTTTGTCCAGTAATGAAAGACAGGAGGCAAAGGAGCTGGCTTAAGTTAGGAAGTAGTGGAGCTGTGCATAAAGCTTTGAAAAAAAAGCAATATTATTAAAATGGAAGTAAAAAACGGACAGTGGAATGTCGGCTAAATAAATGCCAACCTGATTTTTAAACATCATGGGATGTGTCGTCAATAAACTGATTGAGTTCATGTAGGAACTACGCCCTAACAGTCGACATCCGGTAGTGCCAGGCTACACTGTCTCACAGGTTTCAGATATACAGTAATGAGACTCCACATCATCATCATCATCATCATGTCTTGTTAGGTTCAGAAAGCTTTTTAAAACATCAGGAGGAACCAACAAATGAAGTCAACATCCTCAGTTTTCTTCCTGGTGATCATCAGTCTGTCTGAGTCCACATGGAGACTCTAAACGACATTACTGCCATCTACTGGATTCCAGTGGTATTCCAGTCATGGAACGTCTCCTCCTCGTATGCAGTTGGTCTGTTTTTCTCTGCTTGTTATTTCACTTTTAAAAGGAAATAAAAAATCGTGTGCATGTTCATGGACCGTAGCACCTGATAAGCTTGTTTATTTCCTGATTTCAAGTTATTTTAGGATTTAAAACTCTTCCCACCTAAATGTGACTTCTCAGCGATGGTACTAAAAAACTGAATGTAACTGGTGTTTTCACGGTGACATAAAGTGACCAAATCATCAAGTGCATCTAATAACTGAAATATAAAACCTGTCAGTAAAAAGGGTGAGTAAACATGCTCATTATTCAGTTACTGGATGCTTTCAGCTTACCTGTAACTATGATGTCATAAACCTTGTTGTACTTTCTTCTGTCAGTAAAAACATCAAACCGGTACTTTCCGGTGTCGTTGAACCTCAGATCAGTCAGGACACATTGTATTGGTTCTTTCCTGGCGAGCTGGAAATCACAGTGAAGTCGTCCTCTGTAGAGCTCATCTTTGTACGGTTCAGCCTTACTTTTGCTGGCATACCTATAAATCAGTGTTTCCTCCTTCATCAGGTCTACTTGCAGTGAATCAGGAGGAATGTGAGTACCAACAGGGTACAAACATGTCAGTGTTATGTTTCTGTGCTCCTCTACATGGATGTCTTGACTTAATACAGTAAAACCTGCAGGAGTCACAGAGAAAAGCAAAATAAAGGAATCACGATAGATGACTGAATACACAGATCTTTCACAAATTTAATAACAATGGTTCCATCTAGTGGACTGGAACAGTTACCATGGTTACTGTGGCTCCACATACGTTATTGTACACTAATGCAGTCAAAAAGGGAAAAAAAAGGTTTGAGAGACGGTTTCAAGCATTGGACACCAATTTAAAATAATTCAGCCTCTGAAAGTGTTTGATGTGTTTTATTTATTTTTATCATTGATAAATATGTGTATCGTTTATCATCCCTACATCTCCTTCCTTATGTTTCTGATATACTCCACCTCTCCTTGAACATTAGTCTAAGAGGAGGAAAACTATCTTTTTTTTAGTCAAAACTTATCTGATCTGATATGAGCACCATGTCCAGACTGTGCTGCTTTTCTCACCACAAACATGGATTTCATGTGTTCGGATACAAAAGTGAGAAAAAAAAAAAAAGCTCCTTGGTGGAGGTTTGTGCTCTCAGAGCACTTTTAGAATTGTTGATGTTCGTTATTGTTTGGGGAAAATACTATTGAGGTGGTTCACAGCTACAAATATCCAGGCGTCCACCTGGATATTAAACTGGTCGATGTAAATGCAGCATATAAAGAAGTCCAGAACAGACTCCTCTTTCTGAGGAAGCTAAAATCTTTCAGTGTACGCAATGAGATGTGTATTTTTTATCAGTCGGTGGTGGCGAGTTCAGTGCAGTAGCTATTTTTGTCTGTTGTGTGCTGGAGAAACTTCCTGACAATAAGGGAGGGAAACTGACAAACTGGTCAAGAAGTGTGTGTCGATGATGGAGAGGGTTGTGGACTCTGTGGGAGAACTGGTGGAGAGTGTAATGAGTTTTAATGAAGTATATCCTTGGCAACAACAATCACCCTCTGCTTGACACTTTGGTCGCTCAGCAGAGCATCGACTGCTGTCAGAACAGAGAGGTTTGGGAGGTCTTTCATTCCAGTCACAATAAGACTGCAAAATGGACACTGATAATATGCACTTTATTGCTATCGATAGCAGCTTTAAGCTTTTTTCTCACCTCATGTTAAATTATTTATGATTATCTACTTTTTTAACAACTTAATGAAGGCTTTTACTGTATTTTGGCTTGGTTTGTGTATGGCACACACTGTATGCTGCTGGATAACTGAATTTCCCAGGAAGGGGAATAATAAAGTTTCTTTCTGTCTTTCTTTCTTGTCAGATCACACTAGACAGCACTCTCAAATAAAATTGCCCCTCCCCAGGGTCTGGAGGATTTAACAGAGTACAGGCCTGGATCAGCTCTTTCTCATTTGGGTCTGATGTTGACATGGAGCTTTTAACAACAGAACAATGGAATGGGAATCCTTAACTTGGGTACAACTACTTTACCAAGACCACTATGAGTATTGGAGGCACAGTGATGTGGTGGTTAGAACAATCGCTTCACAACAACAAGGTGATTTAAGCCTTAGCTGGGGGCCTTTCCATGTGAATTTTGCAAACAATTTATAATTTTGAAGCTGTTGTTTTTTTCTTGTTTAGAAGCTGCTTTAAGTAGAAATCAGCTACTTACCCACTGCAAGAAGACAGAGAACCACAGTCAGCATCAGGAGGAAATAAACTCCCCAAAATAACTTTCCCCTGATCTGGACTGAAAAAAAAGACAATAATGCTTTTTTCTACAGCAGAATCATTTACACATCAGCCCCCATTTTGCAGTCTCTCATGTACACATGATGTTTACCTTCAGAGCGCAAAATGGTAGCTGTGTGTTAAGAAAAATGTTTAGTAAGTTTCATTTTCAAGTTTACAATCAGTAGCTACGTTGACAAATTATTCTATCAATTCAATATCTACAACTGGAGTCATTCTGATCAGAGACTCAAGCTTACCTGTTTACATGGAAATTTGATAAAACGGTCAGTTGTATTTACATGTTGGACAGAGTAATTACTACTAATTACTAATTAATTACTACTGAAACGCTTTTGACATGCGCAAAGCCAACTAATTCGAAAGCAAATAATGGTCTTCTCTCTTTTTCGAATTTAGCATCTTTGACCATCAAAACGCTCAGTTTTCTTAAATTAATTCTGTCAATTTCCAACAGAGACGACGGTGTATCACAATCAAGACTGTTCGGCTGCTGCCAGATTTAGTCTGCCTAGTTACCCGTGAGTCATACCTCACGTGGTTTACATTCGGAAATCTTAAATGAGACAGTTTACTGCAAATGCGATCTTGAAAAGGTTTGAACCAACCTTCTCGATCAGACTAAAAATTCTTCCTGATCAGAACCTGACATGTTTTCATGATGCAATCATATTCGAATTGGCTTTTGATCGGATCAAAATTGCTCCAATATATTTGTAACACATGCGGGCTCATCTAGGCTGCAAGCATGAAATTGACTTCCAGTTTGTCAATTCAGGCACGGGGAAAAACAAACAAAAAATATTTACCCATTTTAGACATTTAAATGTGCTAAACTTTTTTTTTTTTTTTAGCCAAATCATGACAATAAAATATGGTTTTATTTTCGTCTACTTTCCTTTTTTATCGACTACTCCTGAACTCAGCCGTTATTGTTTTATTCAGTGAATTTAAATAATTATCCAATCAGTAGAACAATAATAAATACAGACCAGCACCCAAAGCCACTGTTAACCAAACTGAGGCTTTCTGTTGTACAGGTGCGGGAAGAAAACTTACCTTCTCCCGATTTGGTGCAAATGGAGCAGAAAATCGATAACGATGACCTGATTCAGTGTCTGCAAATGGGAACTTTAATCAAAAATCTATCACATGGCTCCACGGGCTACAGTTTTCTTCCTTTTTTTTTTTTTTTTTTTAAAAAAGGAAAAAAGTTCAAACGAAACAAAGAGTCCAAAGTGCATCGACGTTTCAGAATATTTACAGTGGCTACAGAAGAAACTGGAGCTTGTTTGAGATCATCATGTTACAGACCATCAGAGCATCATTTCCTCATTCCCCCGAACGTCTTACAACCCCACGTTTATGCAATTAAAGTAACAGTCACGACCACTAACTCCCCCATAATCTTTACAATGTATTCTTTCTCTACAAAAAATGACAAAGTATGCAAGTCTACAGTTTATACGACTGTTCAATATCTATTTTCTCTTTATTTCATCTGCAAACGGTATGTTGTCTTTATTTTCTTATTAAATGCATGAATTGAAATATGCATCAATGAATAACATGAATCAATCAATCAAAAGGCTATATGTGGTTAAATATTCCTCAATCATTATCATTATTATTATTATAAGAATTTCTGATCACAACTGAAGAACAAACATTTTGTCATTCAGTTTATTTTCAGTTTTTTCAGTCATTTTCAGTTTTCTTAACTATAACTGTAGTTGTGGGGTGAGGGGTTCTTTGTTCGTTTTTAGTATTTGTTATTTAAATAATATTTCTTACCTACTGTAAGTGTGCAGTTGACGCTCCTCCTGTCTCTATCCTCTAATTGATCAAGCGTCCTGGCTACTTGGCCACAGGGATATGAATCCTCTGGCTGGATGGTTAGCACACTTCTTACCCGGCAGACTGGGTTAAACCCTGCCTGGCTCTCCTTTGTCTGGCCACATTACCTTTGCCAAATAGTTTGTGATAAGAAAGTGGTGACAGCAATTGATGATTTAAGGAAACAGCAAATAACAGAAGTTACATTTCAAAGTATTAGCTCTGCTGTTAATCAGACATTCTCAAAGTTATCACCATGGCAGGATGAAAGATTTCTCTTTAAAATATTTTCATTATCATTCGTCCATTTCACGCAGCTGTAAAAGAAATTATCAAAGACGAGGGCAATAAACCCCATTTTGCTCCTGATTATCAGAATGTAGAGAAAAAGTGCTTCTCTGAATGACTAAAGGAACACTTTAAGGTTTTGTTTGGACCAACACGACAACTCTTATTTGTTTGCTGTTTTTAGAGTCATGTAAACGTATTGGACCAATCAAGACACAAAAATCACACCAGCTTCTGTCTCACAAACAAAGCTTTACTGAGAATATTTACACATTATGAACAGTTTCATGCAGGGGGAGTACAATGTCTTTCAGTAATCACGGTAAAGAAAGCTTTCAGTTCTTCAGTTTGATGTCACTAATAAACAGTGATGACAGAAAAGAAACTCAGCCTGGAGGTCAGAAGATGATAGGAAATTATACATAAAACCTTTGTGCCTGTGTCCAACTCATGTTTTGTGACAAAACATTGGTGAAATAAAGGAGTTTGTGGCAGATAATGCCTTATTTAGAGGCTGCGCGTTGTTGCCCCATCACTTCCATTGTATCGGACATATCTGGAGTGGATCTAAATATCTCCTGAAGGAATTCAAGTTGCACCAAAACTTTCTGGGTGAGTAAATGAATGTATTTCATGCTAGAAGATAGGTCCAGATTGAAAAAAAAAGAACTTCCCCTTTAAAGGCAGGGTGGATGATGCTTTCCAGGAGCATTTTTTACTATATTGCTTAAAGTCTTCTTCACACCCTGATTGCAGCCAATTAATTAAATGTTCTGACACAAAAATAAAAAAAAATAACCACCTGTGGAACGTACAGGACAGGAAAAAACCCCATCCAATGAAATAATTTAATTGGATGGGGCTGCTAACGGCCCGTGCTGTTTGATTGACTGATTCTTATGTCCATCAAGCTCGACTGCTGTTGTGTCCCCACTGTCCGCGCGCGCGCAAGCGCATGACTCGCCATGAGCATCTCACAGTGCAGACAAACTGAGACAAACATGGCTGCTCACTGTTCTTATCTATGTATTCACCCTAAGGGTGAATCCCATTTCACCCCCACTAGCCCTTCCCCTCCATTTTGCGCGTTCATGTGTATTCCAGGTTTCCAACTCCTCCAAACCTGATCCAGATCAACTGAACTGCTCATCAAGTTCTTTGCAAACCTAATGAGCCATTCATCTGAGTCAGGTGTCTATGAAAACCTGCCAGGCAGGGGTCCTCGAGGACCAGGATTGAGAAACACTAACTTAGTGTATATGTAAAAAAGTCCAAACAACACCATGTCAAATCCCAGTAACAGTCCACAGTAGAGACCGACGTTTTCTTGCCCTGCAGTGTTTGGTGTGTCAGGTTTTCTCTCAAGTTCAGACTGATTCTTCATCACTGAAAACAGAACAAAAACATCAGTTTCATTCACAGATAAAGCAGAACAGATGTCAAATTAACATTTATATTTTTTACCAAAAACAGAAAGTAAGAAAAACTGCTGAAATTGCCTAAAACAGCTTGTTTAACAATTTTACAACTCACCAATAACATTCAGTTCACATCTTCCGGAGCTCATTCCATAATCTGTGTCCACATCACACATATACAGACCAGAGTCCTCAGTTCTGAGTCTGGACACATGAAGTCTGATTCGTCCTTCTCTAAGGACGTCTTTGTCACTCTGGACTCGTCCTGCAAACTGTTCATCCTGAGACTCTGGTACCTCATCACCATCATGTAGACGATACAGGACTGAGACTCTGTGATCAGTTATCAGGTTACAGATGATAAACAGGAACCTCCAGGAGACGTCAGGTTTGGTTGTGAACGTCCACTCCAGTGTGATGTTGTGGTTCTCCTCTGCCTGATAGGAGCTCCGTGTCACATTCACTACAAATGTTGCTGCTGAGGAGACAGAGAGAGAAAGAGAGGAGCAGACACACTGAGAACTGGAACATGGGAGTCTTTAAACTACATCTGAGAGGTTTCTGATGGGAACTGACCACAGACATGAGAGGAGGTGAGGATGAGGAGCAGCAGCATCCTACTGATCATCTTCTCCCTGTGAGAGGAGACAGAGATGAAGAGTCATGAACACATGAGGTCAAAGTTCATTATTCCAGGTAGAAGAAGGAAAATCTCCAGTCTGACTTCATTCATCATTCCAGTATCTGATCCTGTTCATCATCCCGTTTATTACATCACTGACCAAAGAACTTTCTGACTCAACTATATGAACTACAACCTCTTAGATGGAAGCTGTTACTATGGAAACCTGTAGTTTTGCTGCTTTTTGTAAACAAAAGTGTCATAACGAGCCTCTATTCTGATATTCAAGGAGAGCCTTTACCCATGAAATCCTTTTGGTTTTTACATGAAACAAAATCAAATTCTGCAATGTAAAAGAAACTGGTTCTGTTATTCAGTTCAATGAAAAAAAGTTTTTAAAGAGTTTCAAATTATCAAATCAAATCTAATTTTATTTATATGGCACCTTTCCTACCAATCAGAAGCGCAAAGTGCTTCACACATTAAAAAACAGTTTGTAATGTGTGAAGTTTGTTATGTAAAACAAAATAAAAAACTAAAACTGATCAACATTTTAGTATAAAGTGTTACGTCCCAGCTCTGCTAGGGGTTAGGAACGCAAACAAAAGACTGGTTTCAAGATGGAAAAGGTGGAGTGAAGATGTTTTATTGTTCAGGGATGAATTAAAGCATTAAAGGAGCTAAAAGCGATATTTTTCACCGCTAGGTGGGCTGGTGAGCACTGTGCTGAGACCAAAACAAAGTGTGCCATGATTGACAGTCTCTTACGCCCCGCCCCTCCTCCCTCACCCTCACTCTCTCCCAATCAGCAAAGGAATGTCTGCCGAAACAGGGACATTATCACAACAAAACGCCGGATGTTTTGGAAGATGACGAGTGACGAAGTGAGTAACTGCTAACTTTATAATGCTGAAAGCGATATTATTTTATTTTGGCAAGTTATAGGTTATAGTTTAGTCCGTAAGTAATTATCACGGCGTTGATTTCGCCTCTTAATTAGCATCAAACGATGCTAATAGTGTTGGCAAGCAGTACACAGTAACAAATGTACAATATAATGACTGTATATAACTTTTATGGAAATAAAACCCAAGTTATTTGAAAAGTAATGTTGTGTATAGTGCAACTATCCGATCAATATTTAGGAGGGTATCGGTCTCCGCCGAGTGACGTAACATTTGTTGCTTAACCAGCAGTAACCAGCGCTTGACGCCATTTCAGGCGTAAAACTGTCAGTGGTCAAACCGGCGTGGAAATGAGCGCACATCTGATCATTAAAATGATCTTATGACTGAATCCATGTGTGATTTAAAAAATGTTCGTGTCTGACCAAACAACGGAATGTTCGTCAGAAATGCACCGTCATCCAGCTGTTTCTCCTGAAGCAGGAGCAGCGCTGACAGATGGAGGCTGGTCGGCTCTGAGCCTGACCCGGACAGAAACATAAGAAACGATGACTTTCATTAGTTAAACTAAGAAACAGTCTACCGAATGAACACTTGTACAACGATAATGTATAGATTAATTTATAGAAACGGATCTCCTCCACTCAACTCCGTACACGTCTCCTGGGAGCTGCAGTTACCAGCGCGTCTGCCCTTCTGGCTGCGCATAATGTTTATAAACTAGTATTTCTGTTATTTAACTTGTCAATAAAGTCTTGACAAGTTACAGCATCGTACAGCTCCACACAGGTCAGGGTTGTGTTGCAAACTTTCTCTGAGTCTAAAGCAGCGTTTCCCGCTGGTCTGATGCACCTGCGCCTTTCTGCAGCCCGACTGTCCGTCTTCTCACAAGCAGCCGAGCTTTCTTTTCTTTATTCAGACATCAACAGTGAGATAATAAAGTCTGATTTATCTTGATATTTTTGGCGATCAGTTGTCGCCTTCATCTGAAGTTACAACACTCTGCTGTTAAGATCATCTGGCTGGTATGACACCTGCAGCTCCTGGAGACAGAAGACAGGAGGCGATCCGCCGTTTCTATTAAGTAATCTGTACCCTAAAGTTATCGTCTATAAGTGCTCAGTCAGCAGACTGTTTCTTAGCTTGGCTAATGAAAGTTATTTTTCTTCTGTCTCTGTGCGGGTCAGGCTCAGATCCGACAGTCCGGGTCAGGCTTGGACCAGCCTCCGCCTGTCTGCACTGCTGTTCAGGGTAGAAGCAGCTGGATAAGGAGGGATTTTAGATTATATTGTTTGGTCAGACAGGAACATTTATGAATCACACGTGGATACAATAATAAGATCATTTATATGATCAGATGTGCGCTCATTTCCACGCTTGTTTGATAAACGGGACCGCTGACTTTTATACACCTAAAATGGCGTCTTAGCAACAAAAGTCACGTGTCTGGCAGAGACCAATTGTGTAGGTTTACATCAGGCTACATAATTAACACTTGCAGTCATTTATTTGTTAAATGACAAATAGGCTGTTGCCTGCAGGAAAAGTTATCTTGTGCCTTGTCATGCAACCAAGCAGTCTTATTCACACTGGTCTCTTTATTTATCAATAGTAGCATAATGTCTAGAAAGGACGGGATAAAACTTTTGATATTTAACAAAAAAAAGAGAGAGCTCCAGGAGAGCAGCAAGGAAGGAGGATGACGAAAGGTCAGAGTCATGTTAACAGTTTTGGGCCTTTAAAGCTCAGAAGTTGAACTGTTCCTCTAATCTTATTAAAATAGTATTGTACAGTACCTGTCCACAAGTGCCTTTATTTTTCACTGAGAACCTGCCCCCCAAAACGTTTGTGCAAGCCACAGAAGATCTTGTTTGATTGCAAGCCATACAGGGTTCATTTTTTGTCAATTAATTACACAAGACCATGCAAATACAGCAGAGTTGAAGGCTGAGGATAAAAAATATTCAGACATACTCACTGACATTTTTGATCATATAAAATCCAAAGCAGCCATCTGTAAAATATAAAACGCTGATGCTGGTTTTAGTTTTCTAAACACTGCTAACAAACATTTTCCTGCAACCTCCAGAACTGCTAACAGTTTACCTTCCTCTAGCTCTGTTATTTTGTTATTTTTTCAGCAGTAGTTTTTAAGACTGAACAGGGCTTGTTAAACAGGTTTATACTTTATCAGTGAGAAGAGGAGGATCCTTAATGACATCCTGTCATGTGACATGAATCTGCTACAGTGGATTCAATCTAAAAGTTTTCATTTTTCATCTTCTGAAGTAATGACAAAAAAAAAACAACAGAGGCAAAGCCTTATTCTTTTCTTTTTCAGTCTTTCTCCTTTTGTTTCTTGTTTGTTTTAATTGTTGTTCATTTAAATGTTTAAATAAAATTGATTAAACTAAACTAAGCAGAGGTAGAACACATCTGTTTTATTTTAAATTACTGACATCACCTCTATGAATATTAGTTATAACTATAGTCTGTGGTGACTGTTGATGTGACCTGTGCTTAAATTTAGGCCGGAAAGTTAAAATTACATCTACTGTGTGTTGCATCAGTAATGATGTATGAAACCGGTTTGTCATTTTTCCCCATGTTGATCAGGAAAGACAAGGGAGGGATAGACTGTGTGCTCATCTCAGATAATCTGTCAGAAATGCTGTTTAACTCATTTTTGCTTTTGTCTTGGGCAATAAACCAAAACAATCCATCAAAAGAATCAAGTGTCTCATAACTATAACCGGCAAAGCCTGATCAGAATCAGCTGCTGGTAAGGCTGATGTGAACAGGATATTAACCATGGAAGGCTGCAAGCAAGAACTCAGATTTTTACTGCGCAAGTCTGAGTTTTGATCATGTTCAGATGTTTAAAAACATTTTTTTTCCTTATGAATACACATGTAAGCATTTAATAACTCTTAGCTCATTGATAAATGCTGTATTTTATTCATAGAGCAAACATGAGAGGCAAGAATCTTTACTGTCTAGATGGATTTCTTTTTTATATATATATTAATTGCTTAAGACAAAAAGAGAAACCTGTGGTGAGCTGACCCTCCAGCAGGTCAGTTTGATCAAACTTTCCAAACTTGAACCTTTTATAACCAGGTCTGTGTTTGTGCTTTACCTTCCAATTATGTAGGAAAACACACATTTCTTATAGCAACATTAATTGATTTGTGCAACCTTGAAGACATTTTTACAGTAATAAGGCACTTTTGATTTATAAGTCAAAGTGTTTTACAAGAGACATTAAAAGTGTTTTGTGGAGTGCAGAGGAAGCAATAAAAAGTGTGCGTGTGTGTATGTGTGTATACACTCACTGGCCACTTTATTAGGTACACCTTGCTAGTACCGGGTTGGACCCCTTTTGCCTTCAGAACTGCCTTAATCGTTCGTGGCATAGATTCAACAAGGTAGTGGAAACTTTCCTCAGAGATTTTGCTCCATATTGACATGACAGCATCACACAGTAGCTGCAGATTTGTCGGCTGTACATCCATGATGAGAACCTCCCGGTCCACCACGATCTTGAGACTGTGGAGGCCATTTGAGTACAATGAACTCATCATCATGTTAAAAAAAACAAAAAACAGTCTGAGATGACTCCTGCTTTATGACATGGCACGTTATCCTGCTGGAAGTAGCATCAGAGGATGCTACACTGCAGTCATAAAGGGATGGTTCATGCTCAGAAACAACACTCAGGTAGGTTGTGGTGGTTTTTTTGACCATTCTCTGTAAACCCTAGAGATGGTTGTGGGTGAAAATATCAGTCCCCTTTCTTCCCCATTCTGATGCTGGTTTGAACTGCAACAGATCGTCTTCACCATGTCTACATGCCTAAATGCACTGAGTTGCTGCCATGTGATTGGCTGATTATTAGTTTGCGTTAACGAGCAGTTGGACATGTGTACCTAATAAAGTGGCCGGTGTGTGTATATAAATATTTGAGGATTAAACAACGAGGAGTTGTGCATTACATGGTTTTAATGCACAACGTGGAGTCTAGAGCACCATGATGTGCAGCAGAGTTCCTCCGTGAAACCTGAATCTCGTCTCATTGTGTGTTCCAGCTTCACTGTTGTGTCATTACATAGTTCAAAGTGAAGACTGATTTTTAAAAGTGTTTTCTGACTCAATGATAACAAAAGCGAAGCATCAAGAATGGACACAAGGAGCCTCCAGTTCAGGAAATCCACACTTTGGATGAGACTGTAGCTGAGAGGAAACAGCAAAGAGGGATTTAAATGGCACTGAGACAGGAAGAAGCAACCACAAAAGCCCCTGATACACTGCTGTTTTTTGACAAATGTATTGATTTGTAAATGTTGGAAACTGCTTTACTTTCCTGTTATGGAACCTGTCTTGTTTTGGAAATAAAATGATCAGACAAGTTAAAATGCCAATAATTCATGCAAAGCTTGACCTGGATATTAACTTTTATTCAGATTATGTAGTGTTGAGAGCTTCTGAAGATTTTTTGAGTAATGAAAGTGAATCACTGCCTATTTTAAGCACTTCTTCACCTTTACAGGGAGATGATCCTATGTACCCATGTTGTTGGCTGCTTTTAGCACCAGACACACCTTCCTACAACAGTCTTGTGACAAACTGGTTTGACCAGATTAGTAAGATAATGAGAGTGTGATGGACAGAGCAGCAAGGACAGTCAGGCACAGGGTAAAGTTCAATAAAAGGGTTCTTTTATTTAACTCCCCAAAATGATGAAGTATAACAAATAAAAATTGAAACAAAGGATGGGCCTGTAAAAGAGGTCAAAGTTAGGGATGTTATGCTCGATCCCGTCTGCTCGACTCCGCCTCGATCTTATGAACCGGAAGTCTTGCTACCGCTGTTTTGGTGGAAGTGTCAGCATGCCGAAAGCCACGTGACCACACAAACCGAGGCCTCGTTACGTCATCCGCGAGTGTCGAGCCGAAATCTTGAAGACACTGTAATCTGTCATTGCTTAATACAGGTTCCAATCGCTTGGGAATTTTTTGAAAAATAGTTAATTTATCACAGAGGATAATTCTAAGATATTAACCACAAAGGAAACACTAACTGAAGGTTGGCAACGTATCTTTCATTATACACCGTGTCAGAGACAAGACAGCTCCAGACAGCGATTCCCTCAGCTGCAGTACACATCCACGGCCAGCAGATGTAGCTCATGCTCACAGTCTCAAATGTCTCAAGACTTCGTGTCGATCTCTTGGCGGCTGTGTCAAAATGTCTCAGTGTCTCATGAAGCTTCGTTTTCACCATCCCTAGTCAAAGTAACAAAATACTAAAATTAACTGGCAACAAAGCAAGACTGAAAAACAAAATGAGACAAAAGGGGAACTTAAATAGTGTCTGATCAGCCCACAAAAGAAACACAAGGGGTAAGACATCCAAAAGACATAACTGAACTAAATGAAACCAAAACCCAATTTCCCCCCGCTTAGTACTGATGTGCAGTGGCGGATCTAGAAAAATATTCATGGGGTGGCAAAGGAGGGCCAGGAATTTTTCAGGGGTGGCAACTGAAGCAGATGCTTGTGACAGACCGACAACCTGTCCAGGGTGTACCCTGTCTTTCGCCTGATAATTGCTGGGATAGACTCCCATGACCCTGAATTGTACCAGACAGTACAGAAAAGGAATAAATAAATATATAAATATATACAATTGTCCTTAAAATTATTCATACCCTTCAATTACAGAAGGAAAAAAATCTGCTTCAGGTGAAATGAGTTGAAATTGACAAAAGTGATAATAACTAAAGATTCTATGAAAATATTGACATTGATTTTGAATTGTGGTTCGAAAGAAATATTAAAACAAGCATGATGGGGCTCCGAAGCTGAAATTTTGTTGAGCAACACTTTGAGGCAATCAGCTATTTTCTGTAATGTTCAGAAAGACGTCTGCACCTGTTGACAGTTGGTGCTCTGTTTATGGGAATGGTGCTTTAATGTGTCTGGGACAGTTTTGATTGCTTCATTATTTGTTTTTTTTTTTAAATATTGTTTTCCAACACAATTGAAAAACAATAATTTATTAAGCTAAATTATAATTTTGTAAATTTTTGTTTATTATTAGTTTCTTTAGTTTGTTGTTATTTGAATTAGTATTGTCAATTGAGTTAGCCTTTTCTTTAAGTGGAGGGTGTGAATAATTTTGAGGATGACTGTTTATAAATACACATGTATATGTATGTGTATATACTGTACAGTGGCAGCATCTGAAACAGCATTGGTACAAAATAAAATAAAATAAGCAACTGAATAAAAATGTATCTGAGAACTTCTATAGACAGAACTATTCTACAAAGTACATGAATGCATTGTGTGGAAATAAATTTTAACTGAAACAAAGTACTGAACTTTTATTATTAACTCAGAACAGGTGAAACAGTAAGTTCCACGAATTAGCTGTGAGTTCTCCAGCTGAGGATTGGATTGATGCCAGTCAGTGTGGAAGCTTCTCCTGGTTCCTCCTTGTTGGGTCTTAGGAAAACTCTCATGTTTAGGTTGTGTTGGCCAGGTCACACTCTGACCTGGATTTAAAAGATGGACATTTTCACAATGAATATCAACAGAAAGTGGCGTGCCATTGATTAGCAAACCATTAGGCTGTATTAATTTGCACTCTATAATATTTTAGCCTATGCGGAAACGATAAGATAAATTTGTTTAATTTTGGAATTTAACTTGAGCATTAGGTTTAAAATACATTCTACACATACTTCTAAAAATGTTAAATTTTTTAACAAAGCAAACAATTATTACTAGGGCCTATTAATGAAAAAAAAAATTATTTGAAGAGAATTGAGCAATGACTATTTAAACAAACACCAAAATACCCATTTTTAAAATTAATGATTTATTTTTCTTATTCAGATATAACTTTGTGTGCAGTGAGTCTCCAAACTATCTGGACCAGCTCGACTGGACATGTTTGACGGCTCAGACGCTCTCTTTTCACTGTCTGACATCTGCATGGTCTCTTTTCTCACTTTCTCCTTCATGATCTTATTCTCATTCTTATTCCCTCTTTAATATAACGTAGTGAATTAGTTCTTATCTCTTTCATTTTGTGCTGCCTCTGTCCTGGCGGCTTTCTCTTCCCTTCGTACCACTTCAAAACAAAGCAGTCTCATGGCCACAGTCACGCTGCCCAATGCTGCATTCATGCAGTCGGACATCAGAGCTTCCCGCTCAGAAGTGTACAAATTGCTATGATCTGAATCTCAATTTCCAAGTTGCCTGCTGGGGTGGCAACTGGGGTGGCAAGGCTTTGTTTTGGGGTGGCAACTGCCACCCCATGCCACCCTGGTAGATCCGCCCCTGCTGATGTGGTATGGTCCAAATCAGCTCAGCCCCTTGGCCACCTGCTGGTTCCTCAGCCAAGGGACTGGAGCAACTGCAAACTCAAAGGAAATACAATGTAAACCAAAATGTGCGCACTAATTTTAGATTACAGTGTTGTCAAAATAAATTCTAAATAATGAAATGGCTCAGTAAATGAAATCCTATATGTAAAGAAACAAAAATGGTGTAGTGTTTATGGTTTACCACATCTGTGTGGCTGTAGCTGCAGCCTTCACAGAGAGTAAGTTAAAGCTAAGGTTGTTTTGTTTTATTATTTTCTATGATTAAGTGACACAACCGTTGATTTATGTTGCTCAGTCTTTTCTCAGTGTTTAAATAAAATGAGCAGAGATGATGGTGAACCATCATTGTGAAACTTCATCATGTTAAAAAGAGAAAGAAATACTTGTCAGCTTTAAGTTGCTCAGCTCAGAACACACTTCTTTAAAACTGCACGTGGGCCAACTGTTTCTGGCATCCTTTTATTCAAATGTATTTTATTAGTCTATTTGTTACATTTTGTTACTTTAATGTTTTCATGGATTTTTATTGTGAAGTAATTTGCAATTTCTTTTTGTGAGAAGTGATGTAAAAATAAAAGTTACCTATGCTAAGTTGTGATTATAAAATAACTGTATTTGTATTTGTTTGTCTGTATATTAACCCCTTCTTTCTTTCATTTTCATGCAACACATCCTGCTTCAACGCATCCTGATTGGACTGGCACCACACCCCCATCATCTCCTCCCTCCACCACTAACGACTCATTGGCTACACCTGGAGCTGCAGCAGGCAGCTATAAAAGGGCCCATAGGGCCTCATTTTATTAGATTTTGATCTCTTAATTCAGTTTAAATGTGAAAAATGTGAAAAATTCTAAGCACTCAGAAACAATTTCAAGCCTGGAATTCAAATGGTTAAACAGCCCATAATGAGTGTTTTAGTGATAACAGTTAATTTACAAATAAGTAGAATATAATTATTCATATGCATGAAAAGTATTTGTATTAATTCCTTTTATGTGTATTTTATTATCTAGCTTTTATTTGATTTATTTATTTATCTACTTATTTTTGGTTTAACTCTAAAAATTTTAACTTCCCCGTTACCCCCCTAGCCTGCTCGGTCTGGGGGGTAACGGTTGTGGTGGATGCCCTTTTCTTGGTGTCTAGGGGCCTGCACTGCAGCCCTGCGGCTGTGGTGTGGACCCTGGCCTGTCATGATCTGGGGGTCCCTGCAGCTGGGCCTTATGTGGCTCGGGGGGGAGGCTGGCAGCCTGGTGCGAATGGATCCCCAAGATATCGTTTCCTCACAGCAGTGTCATGCCAGATGGTTTTTACAGTTACTGTTTTTATACCTGTTCACTTAGAAGAGAGGAGTTGGGGGTTTGTAGTTAGGTGTGGAATTGGGAGGGGGTTGGGTGTGTGCATGTGTGTGTTTTGTGTTGTATCTGATGTGTGAAGGCTTGTTTTTATTTGAATTCACATTTTGTTTTTACTATGTCAAGCACTTTGTGTTGCTTTTTAATGGTATGAAAAGTGCTTTATAAATAAAGCTTGATTTGATTTGAAAAGTATCAGATGGAAGGAAGTTAGCAGGAAGCTGCACAACATATGATCAGAACGTACTAATTATATTAATTAAATCTATTAATATACAGTAAAAACAGTATCTTGATCGAAGAGGCAAAATTCTCAATAATCAGTGTGAACAATTTTCTTCACCATCCTGATTGCAATGAAAACACTCACAAAAACATCTCCTAAAATGTTAATTAATTAATATTCTATTCTTAATTGATTGAAGAATAGAACAATGCCCCCCCCCCCCAAAAAAAAAACAAACAAACTTGTCAGAGTTTAATAAAATGGTTTTATTAGAGCAGATATCTATGTAGAGTACAGGTACTACATGAATAGGATTAGAATCAGAAAGAAACGGTTATTTTGTCTGATTTTTCATGTTCTTCTACAAGCTTAGTTCAGCTGAAGCTTTACAGATATAACAGCATTTTAGCTAAATCCCCCTAACCCATGAATACAGACCCAGACAAATAAGAGACCCAGCGCAGAAACACCAAGAAACAATTTAAAACCTCATCAATAAGAACTACTCATACAATAAGCTGGTCCCTATAACTGTTTAAAAATATTTTATGTTCTCTTCATCTGCATATTTTACTGTTTACATTCAGCTCATTTGCTCAATTCCATATTTAATTTGCACTTTAATGTAATCTAACAAGTTTTCTTCTCCATTTTTTTTTATTCCATATTATTTAATTCTTGCAAATATTTCCAAAGTACCAGTTTCAGGACCAGCTGCTCAAATGTAGTTATCCCTTACAGAAATACCACATGAATTTCACATGAAACCCACATGTGAAACATGTGGATCATAGGATAATGTTCCAAAACCACATCTGCACATGTGAACTTCATGTGGTTTTTCTGTAAAAGGTTGTAAAACAATGATAATAAAGACTTGAGACCCTAAAACCCCAACACATAATCTCCTGGTTAGGAGACCTTCGTTTTACGAGGTACAGTACCCCAGTTACAGAGAGAGCTTAAGGTAAGGAATCACAGCTCTAAGCAGAACTTAATCCTTTACTATCACAGCTCTTCTGTAGGGGTGCAACAATACACAAAATTCACTGTTCAGTTTGATATTTAGTGTCATGGTTGGATTTTTAATTTTATACAAGAAAAAAAAAAACTTCATACATTTTTAAAATTTGTATTTTATTGAAACTAAAAATATTTGAGAAGAAAAAAAGGATTATCATCTAAAAAAATGGCATCAAAAATCCAGGTTCAGGCACTCGAAACGAGAATCATTTAAAATACTGATGCATATGAACTGCGAACTTCTCATCGTGCTCATGGATCTGGGCTCAACAAAGCAGCCCAGGTGGAGAACGCAGATCACATCATCAGGAAAGAGTTGATAGAATAAATTCAGATTATGTTAGATATAGAGCTCTCTGTTCGGTACACACCGTTTGATACAGCTCAATATGGATTCATGTATTGTTGCACCCCACTTCTTCTGTATTCAACTAATTCATCATCATGTAGGTGAAACATGAAAAAGTTGAACTTGCAGACAAACTTGTCTGAAAGTTTGAATGAACAATGCAGTCAGACCCATTTATACTTGGTGACAAACAGGTACAAACTGTAGTTGATGTAATATGTACATTTGCATGGGCTAGTGCACATATACAAAATATACAATTATTTTGACTGAAGCATCAATTAAGAAAGTAAAGTTTACAGAATTTTGTCATCATGTTGACCTGAATAAGGTCACATTTGGATAAAACCAACTCTTATAGACTTGGCATGCCAACCATAATGACGTTACGTAGATGTGTAAACACAAACTACACTGATGCCGTCAACGAACGCTTTAGCAGCTTTTACAGCAGACACTGATTATGTACAGTGCATGCAGGCCAGAACTGGGTGTGACTGCTATTCAGTACTAACAGTTTACACCCATTTGGCTCATTACATCCCATAAACATTTCTCTTAAGTGGATGTTTACAGGTTAGCAGCTTCTTTACAGACAGAGGTAGATTTTGTGGAGTCGTGCAAATGGTGCAACACATATAAAGTATGTTTATATGTGACCTTGTAAAAGCTTTTAAGAAAACTTTACAACATGTTGCATTTCAGACACACATTCAGCACTTCTGTAGTAACAGGAGTGCTTTTTACATTCATACATCAATAATCAATAAGTAAAAACGTATTGACAAAGACACTTCAGCATGTGGAACAGTATAGGTTGGAGATGACATCCTATAGTTGGAGGATGACCCTCGTCTCCACTCAGCCACAGCTGCCCCCGTCTGTAATAATACTGCTTCACAGTAACGTAAATAGCTGCGTAAAGAGATAGAAAAGATTTCGAAGTGAAATCAAATCTTTTACACTGATAACTTGACAGCAACATATTTGCAACAGCAAAGCCATCAAAGTGCATCAACATGTTCATCTCTGAAGCAGAGAAGAACATGAGTTATCATCATGTTTGACAACATTAAAGCTGCCGACACATGAAGGAGGTGAAATCACCACATACATGTGAATGTGAAAGGACCAGCAGGAGCTTGTTGGCTTTAAATGTCAACATGAGGACTCAACATAGCACCTGATCTGGTCCTGGTTAGGAGACATTCGTTTGTAGAAACAAATGGTGCCTCATAACAGGAAGAGGTGGACCTGCAGTGAGGGGCAAGTTAAAGGTTGAATATGGAATACGGACAGAACAGCGACATCACGTGTGTCTAGGTTGTAGTTGCAACGGCAGAAAAACAACTCCAGCCGCTGGGATGCCAGGCTCGCTGCCGATACGCAAGTGACCAACAGCCTGCAGCATGTTTAACAAGTAACGCAGAGGAGTTTATAACTGACAGCTAATGTTAGCCATGTTAGCAAACAAGCTAGCTTACCGATCCAGCAGGAAAGTCGCCATTTCAGTGTTTTACTCCGTGGAAAACGTTTATGTGGGTCCATTTAGTGAAGTCTTCACCTAAATTTACTCCAGGTTTTACTCTTCTCAGGTCACTCCTCCTCAGAAACAGATAACAATATCTCCAGGGCTCTGAAGCAGCTGCTTCACTGGTCGTCTCTACGGTTTTCCCCTGTACAAGCCTGACTATGACCGAAATATTGTTTCCACACAGAGATCGTATATGGCAACCCGCAATGGCGGCATGTATTGGCTTATAGACGTAAATAAAATGCCATTATCGAACCCGTAAAAAATTATTTTATAATTATTTTTAGGCTAAATATAATTTTTCTGGGAAATGTTGTACTTTCATTCTGTACCCCCCCAAACGACCTGTGGAGGTATTATTTTTGAAAAAAATATAGCTTTTAATAAAAATGTTCCATATTCAACCTTTAAGTTGTAACTGTAAACTGGGAAAATCATAAGAAGAGGAAAAAAAAACTTTGACCTTCTTAGAAATCATCCTTCCTCATCCAAATTGATGTTGATATGACTACGTCTGGTAATTTATCATTTTTGGATCTGGTCGGATCTGATTTCCAATTGACTTTCACACAATGAACTAAAAGTGCTCCTACAAATACCCCAAGAGGCAGACACAACCAGATTCTTTCCCGGGGTTTTGGCTCTGGAGTCTCCTCCACCGTTTCATTCCTGGATTCTGCAAAGAGACAAAACAAAGAGTCACTTTCCGCAGTTTTCTGATAACAGAAACATCTTAATTTTTTACTTTAAGACTCATGAACAAGGTGGAGAAATCAGGAACATAAGAAAACCCCTACAGCAATGTTATGTGATTTTTCTTTATAAACTAAAAGACTAAATTTCTGCCCCATTATTTCCACACCAGAGTGGATGTCATTTCTTGAAAGAGATACTTATTTTTTCTCTTCCTTTTCACTGTGGTTATAGGTAGCCTAATACTTATCATGCAGCAGGTGAGACACTCATCTCTTTAAAGATATGAGAACAGATTTTTGATGTCTGAGTTATTGAGTTAATAAAACAGCAAGACTTTACGAAAACACTTCCTGGTTGGATATAATTTAAAATCACTGATTAGAGTCAGAAATGATGACTGGGAGGAAAACAAAGGTTATCTTTAACAGATGGAGTTATGTTTTGTTTCAGGATGCAGCTGGTTATATATTTTTTAATCTCCAGATTTCATTTCAGGATTTAAAACTCTTCTCACACCTGAATGTCTTTCTGAAGAGATGTATGACTGAGAATGTGAACAAGTGTCTTTGATGTGTCGTGTTGGCCAATGACCGGGATGCATCTGCACTAACAGCATTAATGATGGCTGATAAATCTGCTCATCATTTAGTTTCTGTGCTGCATGTGTTCAGCTTACCTGTAACTACGAGCTCAAGTGTTTCTTTGTTCTTTTTACTGTCAGCAACAACAACACACCAGTATGTTCCAGTGTCGTTGAGCCTCAGGTCAGTCAGGACACACTGGATTGGTTCATTTGTGGTGAGCTGGAGGTCACAGTGAAGTCGTTCTCTGTAGAACTCATCTATATACGGGTCAACCTTTCGTCTGTTGTCATACCAATAAATCCCCCTCAGTGGTTCCAGCTTCATCAGGTCTAGCCCAAGTGAATCAGGAGGCATGTCAGTGCCAACAGGGAACAGACATGTCATTGTGATGTTTCTGTGCTCCTCTGTATGGTAGCTCTGCTGACCTAAGGCACCTGTAAAAGTCAATAAGAGCAAATTAAAGGAAACACAAATCACCACAAATGGAGCACACTCAATCATGATGCCATCTGGTGGATTGATTAAGTTACTGCAGCTACTGGTCAACACTGTTGGAAAGAGATGCTGAAACAAATTATTGTTTTAAGAAAACTCACACAAAATTCCCAAAGCATGTTTGCAGACATGAAATATAAATTTATCTCGTTGTCCTGGATTGATATTATGTCCTTTAAACATGAGGCATCAATGAAACTACTTCCTGTAAGTCAGTTGTATTATTTCCAGATTTTCGTCATTAATCTTCTTCTTTCTTCATCTTTGTTTCACTCTCTTCCAGAATATTTAAATGCTGCTAAATTATTTTCTTTCATCAAACTCTGTCAAAACGTCTGATTTCTGTCACTGACTAACATCGTCTGATCAGGGTTTCACTCCTGAAAGAAAACTTCTTTTAAAAAGTTGAGTGAACTTGCTGTTAAAAGTGTTGCGATGCTGACTTTCTACCCAAAGCCCCTCAAATTAGAACAGTGGAAATGTGGAGGACCTGGCTGCTCACATCGATTAAGTTATAGAGCCTAGAGTACCCCGTGCTACAGCAGTCTTGCATGTAAAATATGAAAATATTGCAGACTCTCTGTAAATCTCTGCATTTTAAAGCATTTTCCCCATCATGGCCATGAAAACAGATGAAAAATAGCCTTCTGGATAATTCTGGCTTAAAAAAAACATGTCTATTCATGCATATTCATGAAATTATATCGTCCACTTTCAAATGAACGACTAAACTAAACTAAACATGCCCCCTCTTCAGAGTTTGGGGCACTTTCCATTGCATGAGCTCTAGATTCGCTCTGTGATTTTCTCATATTTTTGGAAAAACGATCATAAAAAAACAAAAAAGAACCAGCATGGGTGGTGTTTATTAACATTTAGCTTTGGGAAGTTTAGTAGAAACTTTGTTAGACGTCAATAATGTCCTACAACACTGAAGCTTGGTGTTAAAGTAACGATGTTCCTGTCTGTGATTCCAGATAATGTGATGACTGAGTTATATCACCAGTTGGGATGTGAATATTCACTACATATATTAGAGACTTCAACATCATCACTATAACAACATTAATCATCTTCGAGGTTTCCTTCTGATTTTGTTCACATGTGAGCAGCAGAGTTCTTCACTGATTTATTCAGAGATCAATAATCATCATATTTAGTTTACCTCCTCATCTGTTCTCCTGTTGGTGCTCGTAGAGGCAGCAAATTGGAATAAATCAGTGCCCATTAGCACAGTTGATATAAACTCAGAGGCTTTTTTTAATTGACTATTTATATACACCAGAAGTTGTTTTTATTGTTTAGAAGCAGCATTTATCAGAAAGCAGTTACTCACCCACTGCAAGACCCAGAACCACAGTCAGCATCAGGAGATCGACTCTCCATGATCCCATTTTTCACCCTGAAACAGAGACTTTAATGAGGCTGCCGCATCTTTATCTCAACATTTTTATCTACTTTATCAACAGCAGTTGATATTATGATTATTATTATTATCATTATTATTATGACTTTGATTATTATCATTATTGTTAACACATTCGACTCCATCTTTGACAATCTGTCATATTCAAGACAACAAAATGGTGGCTGAGCAGAGAAATCCTGAGTTTCACTTTCATGTTTGTTCTCAGGGTTATTAAGAGACATGCTGAGCTCCACCCTGCAAACATGATTAATGCATTCAGCTATTCTCAGCAGCAGGAAACAAAAGGACTAAACACTGAGATATGTAAACTTTATAATATGTTCTTTGATAGTGAAACTGATTTATTTTTCTTTTATTTCCCTGAGAAAAGAAGTTGTTCATTCAACACTGATTTGAGCTCAAACTGGTTGATTTCTGGTTTAAATGGTCAGTGTTGAAGCTGCTGTTACTGAATCAACTTGTTCTGGATGAATTCTGACCAATGAAAAGCCGCCATTTAAGGTTGAAAGTGGTGTTCAGCTGTGCATGAACATGTCAACAGAAGTGGGGGAGGCCATTTATAAAAGAACATGGGTCTTATATAACATAAATTAACTGTGATGATGTCAACAAAGAACCATGATACAACACTGAGTGCAAATTCTCTTGGCAAAGGTCTGAGTGTTGAATTATTACAAATAAAGAAACAAATACTTTGATTACATTTTTTAGTTCAAATTCTATGAATTAACTATCTTTGAAAGAAAAAAACATTTCTGCTTCTTTATTGGTTGATTATTTTTTTCAATAGAAATATTCTTACTCTTTAACTACATTCTTCAAAGAACCAGGAGGAACTCTCAGGTATGCAGGAAGTAAAACCAGAATAACAGAAGAAAGGAATGCATTTAATCGGGTTTCAGTCATGTTGCAACATTTATTCTTAGACCTAAAAGACAACTATGCAGAAATGATGATGTTCTGCAGTAGAGGCGGTTTAACAACTGCAGGAACCTCATCTTTAACATCATTTCACCTTTTGGTACACATTTTCAACTTTTTGTGTCATTCAAGTTATTAATGTAGCCTAGGCTAAATCCTTGATTAAGAATAAAAGACGCGATTCTCTCACCTAAATTCTTCATCACTTTTAACATGTTCTACTTTTTTATTGATTTATTTTAATTTCCTCTGAGAATGAATGCAGTAGCTAGACTTGTAGTTCTCAGGACCGATTTTTCGCGGTCTTGGTCTTGTCACGGTCTCGGCAGTCTTTGGTCTTGGGTCTCTCGGTCTCGCCATGTCTCGGACTGGCCGAGCGGTCTTGACAGGATTTGTAACCTATAATTTCCAGGCAGATATTGTTTTTTATATATCAAATTTATACACCCCTTCGAGTACCAATCAAGTACCAAATAATAAAATATAATTTTTATACTAAGCACCTGAACACAGAGTGCTGTTTAGGTTCTACAACTCATAAAAATTGGGGAAAAAAAAAAAAAGTTTATTGTTGGTCTCGAGCTGTATCAGTCTTGGTCTTGAGTTGGTCTTGGTCTTGACACTCTCTGGTCTTGGTAGAGTTGGACTCGGTTTAGGCCGTCTTGACTACAAGTCTAGCAGTAGCCGTCTGTAAAACGGTGACTGTGACGATAAACTTTAAATTAATCTGTGATAAGTCGACGACCAAAAGTTGCATTTCGGGACTTGTGTTACACTTGCTCGCTCAACTGGTGCGCAAAAACGCCAACCCTTCCCATGACTGACGTAGCGAGAAAGGTTGCGCTACGACCTGTTGGAGCGACTTCAAAAACTACCACCGAGCATTTTCGCTCCGAAAAGAGGAGATAGTTGCTATGTCAAAATCTACAACAGACGGAAGAAAAAACAGAAACAATCAACTTGCAGACCCGCAACAGAGACTGCCATCATGACGCATATCTCACCTTTACTAATTATCATAACATTAACTTTATCAATGAAATGATTACCTCGTGGTTGAATATGTTTAGTTTCAGACTGTTATCTCCTCACAAGTTATAATAAGGAAAAACCCATTTAATCTTCATTTACGTGAGCCTTTTTGTTTTACACTGCCTTATAAATGCGCAAAATACTTACTTGCCTGAAACCCATTCCATCCTAGCCCTATCTGAATAAGTTTTCTTTTAGTTGAATAGACCTAGCCTAGTTTTATGTTTTCTCCAGTCACAAAAGACCGATAATTAGGAGAAAACATTTTTAAGACCCTAAATTTAATTTTGGCATGATGCTTTAATAAGTGCGCAACAAACTCACCTGCCTCCGGACAGAAAAAAGAGCAAGTAGCCCCGATATAGTTTTCAAACTTTTAACAATCTTCATCAAGCATCTGTTGGCTATCTGGCTTCCCGAGCAAATTTGCGTCAGAAAGGTGGAAAAAGAGCATAAAGTTGATCCGCTACAGAGCGACTTTCACCAGCTGCGCTCAAACAAAAAACTGCGGAACTACTGCAACAGAAGATGACAATGAGCGACGTCATCATATTTCTCCTTCACATAACCCTTCCTGTTACCTTATTAAAGGGAAACACTCTAGAAAGATTCTTGTTTGGCGTAATTCTCCTGACTTTTAAGCATGTGCGAAACCTTTTCTCAAATATCTCCTCTGATATTTTTACGATTTTTATAAGAGAAAATTGCATAAATATCCTTGAGTAGGCCGACTGATGAAGTAGCCTAATTATTCCTATACTGCTAGTAATTGTTAATAATAATTAAAAGGTAATTAATGTGTTGACCACACAGAAGCAGCACATGAACTGTAAAATCTTTGTGAAGTATCATTTAGTCAAAGTAGGCAGAGAAGCACCAGATTAGGACTCTTGTTATATAAATGTAAAAATGTTTATCAAAGGAGGGAAAAAGAAGAAACAGGATCACTGTGTTGGACACTGCTGCAGTTTTGACTCTCAAAATGGAAAACAATTGGTCTTGGAGCATATGGTTCCAGTAGAGCAGATTTAAGACCAGAACTGTTCAGTAGCTTGTACAGCAGCAGCAGCATGGACATGATGCTTTTCTAGTCATTTACACACATATTCCAACTTCTGTTTAAAATGAACAAAGGTTCGGGTAAAAGTACCAAGTGACGTTTGTGTTTCAGACTTCTAAAGAAGAAGCTGAGTGAAAAATGAACGTCCTGAAACTGCAGTTACCAGGAATACAACTGGAATCCAGTAGATGGCAGTAATGTCGTTTTCAGTGTCTCCATGTGGACTTAGACAGTCTGATGATCACCAGGAAGAAAATCTGTTATTTCCTTCTGATGTTTTAATGGACTTGATGATGATGTGGACTCATTATTTCTGAAACCTGTTTAATATTCTGAATAAATCACTTTTATAATATAAAATGTATATTTATTAATAACATATTGTGTATTTATCACGTTAAACTGCTCTGAGTTTTTCATGTTCATAATTCAGGTCTCCTTTTGTGCTTTGCATGAAGCCAAAATGGTGTTACCGGAACAGCTGGACTGCAGCACATCACTGAGTTTAGAGTCTCTGGTTCCTGTAAAGATGGAAGGAGTTAAAATAAACACATCACACATCAGTCACTGGAAGTCTCCTGAACAAGACGTGAAGTCAGGACTCATTTTCAGCTACAGACAAATGAGAGTTGGTTTTAAGATAGACTATATAAATATACGAGTATGGTTTATTTATTCTATTAAATCTTAACTGAGAAATGTAAAGAAAAACTTTGCATAAATACAGTGAATGAAATGAAAACCTCTATTGTAAAGATTGTCTCCAACACTTGTCTTATTGTTGCTGGCGTCTGATTCTGGTTTCATTTGTGTACTTTCTGACTGTCTGGATGAAGTTCAGTATTACTGCTGCAGATTAACAGGATTAGTCTTTGTTAAATCAGAAAAGTTCAGAAAGATTGATGCTGAACGGTGCTGCAGCCTCCTTAATGTCTCAGTTTCAATCAGATGTCTCAGGATACGTTGCTTTATCTCATGTCCCAGAAAACATCCCAGCATCCAGAGATGATACCACAGAACTGATCCTGGGTCTGATGGTCTGTTTGAGAAGAAATGTTTGAAACTCTTAGTGAAACGACAAAATAGTTTCTGATGAGTTTCTTAATGTTAAAGAATAAAATCCACCACTAATAAATGATTCATATTGTGTTCAGTTTTGGTTCAATGAGCCTCCTTATGACCATGTTTAGACCTGATGCAGCATCCGATCCTTTTATTCTACTGTTCATTCTCACAGTGGGGTCGTCTGGTCACCAAGGATTTTTTCTGGTGTTCAGCAATGTGTTTACCTTTGCGCTGATCAATAATGTGCATGAAGGCATTTCAGATATTTACCGGCACATCTTAAATGTCAATAATGACTTCCTCTAGACAGAGGGTCTAACAAAAGTTTTTGTTTTTTTGAAATCACAAATGAAAGCAGACGTAACATAACACAGATATAACATGCACAACACTGCAGTATTTGTTGACACATTATTGCAATGAACTGCAACTTTATTTATAGTGCACTTTAAAAACAAGAGTCATCATTAAAACTAAAAAAAATAATAGCATTAGAGTGCTGATGTTTAATTAAGTCAAATAATAGCGTCAGGAAATATTCTGTACATTTTTATAAGATGACAGTACACATTCCATGTTATTTATTTATTGCTTTTTATTGATATTGCACATATGCAAAGCAAGAAACTAGAAAACTATGACTGAAAATTAGGCAAATACATATTTTATATACATACAAAATGTCACTTAATGTTTAATTTTGTGAACACAAGAAATAAAATGAACAAAAGGTATTTCAGATAGCATCTTCATCATCAGCATTAAACTAACATCCAAACCACTTCAGTGGAAGATCCCAACATTAGTTTAATACCATTACAGTGCAAAACTTATCTCCAGTTTATTGACTAATGTACAGTATTTGTTTGCAGCCACTAAACCTCTTTGTATGATGCAGCAGTGATGCTGCTGTATTATAAATACGTCAGAAAATAACACAGACATCCACACAAACACCAATCTCTCAACAACAACCTCTCAACACTGACCCAAACCTAAAACTCTGATTCATGTATTTCTGTTGATCTTCATAGATCAGATATGTGTGACAATCCACTCAGTTAAATCAGAGGGAAATGTTGACTTTTAGTCAAACACAAACACTATGCAGAGAGCTTCATCCATCCCCCCCCCCCCAAAAAAAAACAAACTAGTAACAACCGTTTCAATTGTGCAAATCTGCCAGTTTAAATGCTGAAATGTGATGTCTGTGTACTGTACGAGTCAAAACATACAGTTAGCAATTGTGATTTCTTCAGAAGTGTAACAGCGTGCCTACATTTACAGTACTACCATGTAGCCTGAAAATGTTGACTAAAAGTTAAAAAGTACTTAATTCAAATTTACTGAGTAAAAGTTATTTTTAGCTATTTGAGTTATAAATCCAGTCCAACATCATTTTTGAGAAACTTTTACAATAGTACAATAAAAACAAAAAAAAAATCAAATTAAAGTATCAAAGATGGTGAAAATGTTGAGCAAAGCCTTATTAACAAACGTAGCAAACATAAATCATAAACTCAGCACTCTTAATGAACACACAAACGCACTGACTGCTTATTTAAGAAATAAAATAAAGTACCAAGCTCCACAGAATACTCTGTCCACTGAATACCAGCATTGGACAGATTTGTCAGCATTTGCATGATTAAGTTATTTTCTTGTTTGCTGGCTAAGACATGGTCAAGGATTTCTTTCTTCATCTCTTCCACTGGAATTCAATGTCTGCTTGGTCATCCTCCTCCTCCTCCATCTCTATCTCGTACTCAGCACCAGCCATCACCAGTGAGAATTTCCGTTCACTGGACGATACGCTGAACTTCACAGAAGTAGATCAGCAGCATAGATTAATAATCCAGGATATTCTACATAAAACCCGCTCAAGCTGATTTTTTTCCCCCCTGCATTTCAGTTTTTTCTCAGTAATGGGGGAAGTTTCCAAAGTAGTGAAGTAAATTACTTGGGTCAAAATGTACTCGAGTAATAGTAATAAAATTACAAATTTCAAAAACTACTCAAAAATTTACAAATTACTCACAAAAACAACTCAACTACACTAACTTGAGTGAATGTAATTAGTTGAACTGCTCTTCCTTCTGAGCTACAGCTGCAGATGACAGCATGTCAGCATCAGAGCTGCGAGGAGACAAACATCTGAATATGGTTGGTGTGTATGATGTGGTCTAACAGTTTGATTAGTGGTGGCTCAATAATAAAACTGATGTGGTGTCCTGTTACTTCATGATGCAGTTTTCAGTTTCAACACTGAATTTAGAACCTTTTCTCATGACATCATTACAGACAGATGTAGGCGGGAAGTAATCTGCAAGACTTCACATTTATATAATGTTGATATTTCTAAAACAAAACAAGGTTCAAGTTTAACATTAGATTCACTGTGACAGCAAAGTTGTCAGTGTTAAATACTTGGATACTTGGATGGGACAGTTGAAACTCCAACTACGCATGAATATGCCAAGATGGGTGTGGGAGCTACCCACATGCTCCAGAATTATGATTGAACTCTTAAAACTGTGCTGCATTTCGGACTTGGTACTACTAAAAGATAAAAAATGAATCTAAAAAATTCTGATAGCGGAAAATGATTATGTGCACTCTACAATTCTGGAGAAATAAAACAATAGACCGCGACAAACTGACAGAAACCGCAGCTCCAAATCACAGTAAACTACCTCATTTTACAAAAACTAAAAGTATCTCATTTACAGAGTTTGAGGGCTCATTTATAAAGCTGTACTAGGAAAGATCACTACAGGTGGCGTACGTATGAAAAAGATTAAAAGTGGTGCACAAAAGCTTCTGGATTTGTAAATTGTGTATGCACATCCTACACCTGTTTCTGTTTACAAATCAGAAACAGTTTATGTGCATTTGGGAGTTGGTCTTCCCAAAAGGGAGCCATTCATTCCCACAGCTAATATGTCCTGAAGGGGCCAAGAAGTCCTGCTGGTCTCTGGAAATCTTCTCCCTTCGGAATCCCCATGTGGCGTTTCCTCCAACAGCCCAGATAAGCCATCGTACACCTTATACGTTGGGTCTTTTATATCCAACTATCATTTCATTTTCTGAACAGCTACAGTGCAGGTGTGGAAATACAGTGATTGTAGCCGAACAAGCACTTTTGCACAATGAACATGTCATTTTAACTGTTATCAATATTAATTTAGAACCTATTTTTATAGCACATTTTGGCAGCAGACTGTCTTATTTCACCTTGTGAATGGATTTTTTAACAATGTATAAATTAAGTTTCACACTGATGATCATATTTTAGTGGTTAACATGTGATGTGAAAGGTAATATTTTAGTTTGCAGAAATGTCTCACACTTCACACCATTTCTTTGGTCACGGTTTCCTGTTTCTCCTGATTTTGTACATACAGCTGGATTAGAGTTGCAGTGGAGGACATTCCCCGCAATAAGTTTAGTTTTCGTAATTCCCAAAAAGTTGACTATTATTGGTGTACACCAGTTTGTGTATACACCAGCTTTATTCATTTGGCCCCTGGTCTGATTCCTACTCAGAATTATGATGTTTCATTGGAGAACATTGACACAAATCCAATAACAGGACAAGTGGAATGAAATCTAAATTTGGTACAGTTGAGCAATAAAACAGACCTGTTTAACCAACCGTAACTAGACAAGACTTTGCTCTATTTGCTTTCACACCATTGATTTTATCCCCAATCTGTAAAAAGACTCATTCGTAAATCTCATGTATCAGCAAAAAATCTAACTAATGAAGTTCAAGTTGTGCTCTTATTGTTAACACAGACAAACCAACACAGAGCCAGAGACTTCCTCGGTTTGCTGGTTGTGAAGAGACTTTTATAGTTTCATTCTTGGATGCTGTAAAGAGATGGAAAAATGAAGAATAATGTCAGTAAATACTAACTTGACTATATAATTCTCTGATGACGTGTAAAATTTGTTTAACATATCACAGCCTGTACAGATCTACAGAAGATGCCGTTTTCTTTTTTTTGTTGACCTCAAGATCTCATAATGATCTGTTCTGAACAAAGTATTTTTTCAATCCAGACTACAAGTTATTTCAGGATATCAAACATCTTACGCACCTGGGCCCTCATTTATCAACTGTTCTTACGCACAGATTCGGGTGTATTCTGTATTCTATTCTGTATTCTAGAACATGTGCGTATGACCTGCCACCGAATCTTTCATGAATCCATATTTTTTTGTATTTACGACAATTCTACATTTCACTCAGGATGGGATTTAGGACTGTTTAGGACGCAAAGACTGGTAAATGAGGGCCCTGGTGTTTTTTCAACTGAATGATTAAAAATTAATTTATGTATATGATCTTAATTTGATGTAATTTGCTGACAATTGATCATGAAACAATCACAACAGAATTAAAATGAAACATTTCTTCATTCTGTCTTACCTGCAACTTTGAGATGAAAAAGTTGAGCACTTTTTCTGTCAGCAACATAAACAACACATTTGTACATTCCAGTGTCGCCGAGCTTCAGATCAGTCAGGCGACATTCGATTGATCCATTCTTGATCTTTTGTGGGTCACATTGCAGTCGTCCTCTGTAGAACTCATCTGTCCATGAACTATCCACAAATCTGTAGTCATACTGATAAATTTTCTTTGTTGGCTTCCACGTCATCAGTATCATTTGCAGACTGTGAGGAGGAATGGTGGAACCAACAGGGTATGGACATGTCAGCGGGATGTTTCCATGCTCCTCTGCCTGGTAGATGCCCGGAGTTGTCTGACCTGCAGCGATCAAAGAGAAATACAGACACAATAATAATAATAATAATAATAATAATAATAATGATAATAAAGAATTTAAGAAACTGTTCCAAGAACTTCTCTCTTGTTGTCAATGTCTAGTCTTTGATGGTATTTCAAAGATCTGTTGGATCCTCTCTCCAAGTTGGTTCACTCAGGATCTGAAATCTTTGATCCATCACCTTTGATAGTGTCTCCTATCTAGTGACCCCTAGATTGTTCATCCAGAATTCTGTCTAAATGCCTCTTATACGTTAACTTCAGCCACATGGCTATGGCATTATGATGTTCCCGCCTGCTCGTATATCCTGCTACTTGTGGGCCTTTTCCACTGCACATTTTCGTAACCCTTCCACACGGCACGCTTTATTTGTGTTTCCTCTGGGGAAACCCGTTACAAGCCGTTATGATTTTTCGCAGCCGTTTCAGTGCTAGCTCTAACCGTGCTGAACCTACACAAAACGTGACGTACCTGACAGCTCTCCACTGATTGGTCAAAGGACACTGTCGTCATACACATTTTGTCTCGCCTTTTCAAAAAATATCTGGCTCTGTTTTCGGTGACTACAAGCCACAGAGAAAACAACAATAGCAGTAACACCTCCGTATCGTCCAATGCCTCCATTGTTGCTTTTACTATCCTGACCACCGCGTGGCACGGCAGTGACGTCACGGCAGTCTCGACCGCGCCTACTCCACCCACTTCCAGGTAGAAGACGACTGCTTCTCCTGTGTGGAAACAAAAACCGTCCCGGTTGTCTTTAGTGTGTGGTGTTGTTCTGTGCTGTACTGTGCCGTGTGCAGCTGCAATGGAAAAGGCCCATAAGTTCTGGAGAGTCTCAGAGGCTTCCTTACACATCTAGGATCCTGCCGGGTGTAGTAGACCCCACCTCTATCCTTCTTGTGCTGTATCTGTTTGGTGTAGCCATAATCAGAGGCCTTTGTGTTGTCTTACAGACTATAGGTACCAATAGGACTTCTCAATGTAAACCACTTCTCCACTTTGTGGTACATGCGCTGTAGGAGTTTATACCACCAAGATGGTTCCTCCACCTCTCCATTTTAGATGCTGAGCAGCTGCATGAGGCATTCACTTAGCAGTTCATCACAAGAGCCATCTTCTGAACATACTCCAGGAGCTCTGTTTCATCCTGGGTGGTTTTTCTGATGTTTACTAGACCCCAGCCTCCCCATTTCCTCTTGCGGTGTGTTCAGACCAAACATGATTTGGGAGTCAACGACGTCAGGTTTACATGCAAAGATATGTAAATGCGTGTCAAGGGGCGTTGAGCCTTCAAGCAGCACATTTTTGCCAGCATCCAGCTTTGCACGTTAAGCGCCTTTGATGCCGAATTGCATTTGATCTGAATGCACCATTAGAGTTTAATCTCAGGGTGTTGGACGAAAAGATATACTCTATTAATCCCAATAATAATCCCAATTAGGAAATTTGTTCTCTGTATTTAACCCATCTCAGGTTGAACCTGAGAGCAGTGGGCAACCAATTTCAGCACCCAAGGAGCAGTTGGTGGGGGTTGAGGACCTTGCTCAGGAGCCCCTGGTGGTTCACCTGGGTGCCCTGTCAGGGACTCAAGCCTGGGTTTGCCACGCCAAGGCCCGCAACATTGCCACAAGACTACCCCCCCCCCCCCCCCCCCCACCCCACCCCCCCAAAACCCTCTATGTATGATTTCTTTTAGTCAAAGCAGGGGATGAGAAGTTTGTATTTGAAGTATTCTGAAGGAGATTCAACTATAAAATTGTTACTCACCCACTGCAGGACAGAGATCCAGAGTCAACATCAGGAAGGAGACAGCTGTCCACGAAGACATCTTTTCACTGCGGCATCCTGACCAAACCGAAGAAAAGAAAGGCATGAAATTTTTTCAGAAATCCCCGCTCAGTCGGACCGAGTACCCGGACTATTGTGGTGTGAATGCACCCTTAAAGACCCACAACGTAACTTTTATACCTTAAAAAATCTGCATTTCTGACTTGTTTTGATGGCACAAAAACATTCATTATGTGCATTTTTGAGCCGTCACTGCCCAGACGGTTTGGAGCTCAGAAACAGTAGTCGGTAAGATTCTCATCCGGGACACGACTGTGACGTTGCAGCCGACTATTGGTTGCAGCACCGTGTCACTCACTAGCAACCGGATGTGAACCAGGTATCAACATCGCAGGTGTTTTGAAGAGAAGGGTCTATCTGCGGCTCGCAAGACAGAGGCGTGTCGTAGAGTGGGCATGTTGTCGAGGGATGTCACGCGACGACACACCCACCAGGCCTATGAGAGCACGGTAAAATCTAGCCCTACCCCTGACCCTTCCCCTAAACCTAACAAGACCCACCCACTATGTGACACGCCCACTATAGGACACGCCCACTACAGAACACGCCCCCTGGGTTGCAAGCCGCAGATAGATACACTTGGTTTTGAACGCGCATCATGTCGGATTCGGTAAAGAAACACAAGGAAACTATCATTACAGAGGAAGAGGGGAAAAGAAGGAGAGGAAGGGACAGAACAAGAGACAAGATAAGACTATCTTTCACTGGCTGGAGTGAATCACAGTACAGGTACGATGCAAGATGGATGCTAGTTTAGTTGCTGATAGGGGGTACGTCACTGAGCAAACTGCTAAAAGTTTTGTTGTGTGTCTAAGGTCTAAGGTCTAAAGCATAGTCTATATACCAGTTTCCATTTTGGACAATTTCTCATAAAGATCAGGGCCACTGTTAGCCACATGACTGCCCTAAACACAACCGCTTTTTGGTATGTAAACTTTTAATAAAACAAAGAGCTCTATTTTTGCACTAAAAATGCCACCATTAATAGATAAAATATCAAATCAGATCTTATTTATGAAATTATTTTCATGCAAAAACAAACAAAAAAAGTTCTTTCTATAATAACAACAAATTAACCACCGACCGCCCTCGACAGATCATCATACAATTCACAGCCAGGATCTACAGAGATGAACTGTGGAGAGCAACAAAATGCCATCCTATTTGCAAGGATCTTCAGCTTTGAAGAAGACCTCACCAAAGAGGACCGCGAAGCAAGAAAAGCTGTTTGGCCCAAGGTGGAACAAGCAAGAAAAGAGGGTCTTAAGACTATGTTCAGAGGTCCCTTCGCATATTAATGGTCAGAGAGTGATTCCATGAATAACATTGTTCCATATTTGACAAGGTTCAGATCTGATAATGATCTTAGAGGTTTGTTCCAATAACACTGTTCTGAAACTCCTTCTGAAGTAATGCTGAGCTTTTTTTATTGATTTAATTTTCCCATCTTTCATGTTTACATTCAAAAGTGAATTTTCTCTTTTATCTATTAATGCAAGGGGACTAAGAAACCTTACAAAAAGGAAAAGTATCTTCTTATTTTGCAAGGGGAAAAGACCAAATATTCTCCTGTAGTAAGTACCCAAATATGAGTTTTAGCCCATTAAAGTAAAGCCAAATAGTTGGGCACATAAGCATAATTCAGCCTTGATTTTCTCCAAAACTGTACAGTAAAATCTTTTCATTTTGTCCGTGTTGATACCTGAGGTAGTCTAGAACTAGAGTCCAGAGAGACTATTGTGTCACCTCTCATGGTTTTCCTGTAATAAGCATCCAAATATGAGTTTCAGGCGATTACAGTAAAGCCAAGTAGATGGGCATATAAGCGTAATTCAGCCTTAATTTTCTCCAAATCTATACAGTAAAATCTTCTCATTCTCTCAGTGGTGATACCTGAGATGGTCTAGAAGTGGAATCCAGAGAGAGTTTTGTGTCAACTCACATGGTTTTCCTGTAATAAGTACCCAAATATGAGTTTTAGCCCATTACAGTAAAGCCAAATAGATGAGCATAATAGATGAGATGAAACTAATAGAAACTTTTGCATGAGTATGAACACAGTTGTACTTGCGGAAGAGAAAGTCCTTTGAATTGATTCTTCTCCCTTCCTTCCTCCCGGAGCGAGAGCAAGCACTACCGTAATATCTGGTGTTTAGCGCAACTGAATTTTAACCGCGAATGTCGGCTGATGAATGACTGCTCACTTTGCCGTGCATATGACAATGCCGGTGTTACGGGGTAACTGGTTTTCGTGTTAACTGGTGATTTTTGCAGATGTTGCCTTCAGGAGTACTCAGCCTATTTTCCGAGCGCGAAGATTCGACAAACTGCACAGTCTGATGCTTCACTTTCCTGCTCAATAAAGTTCAACAAAACTAAACGCTGTGTTGTTGATTTGTGACTACAAAGAGTTTTGTTGGTATGAAACTGTGGCAGGCAATAAATAAAATACACGTAAATAAAACACACAGTCTGACGATGTGCAGCAGGGTTCGAACCTGCGGCTAACGGAAAAGAGTCACACCAGGTATAGGAGGGGTAACCCGCTACACTACGAAGCTCGACACAACACCTTCGTCAGATTTCACGTCTCAGCTGCTCTTCCTATGTAACCATCACAAGATAACATGCCTGCCCGTGTTATGTGGTTATCGTGTTAACTGGTGACATTCACTGCACTGTTTGCTACTCAGTAGATCGCAACAACGGTTTGGTTTTCAGCTTTTCTTACCGTCATTTTGTCTTTATTCAGCCGTTTTAATGCTTCGTTTAGTGAATCACAACTTGTAATGCTGTATGATCTGTCCACAACCCACAGGTAGCTACAACGTGACGCTTTGCTTAGCTCTTCAGTAGAACTGAGCGACCGAGCAAACAAACACTCGTTGATTTGTGAAATTATATAGTGTTGTGGGCCCGAAGACGTGGCAGACAATACATTAAATAAACAAACAAACAAACAAACAAACAGACGAAACATTCAAAATGCCCAATGCCGTGGCAGCTAGGTTCGAACCAGGGGCAAAACAAATACACTTAAGTTATGATTGCGACGATGATATTCAGACGCAGCCTACCTGTGCAGACTTTCCGTGTGGCACATTAAATCCGGTTGTGGTTTACTGAAGTTGGTTTAAAGTTTTCTCTTCACTGTTAGGAACTGTGGATAGGGTACTGTCCTAAATACAGTGGATGGTGGAACATCCTGGCACGCCGTTCTATAAACACCGTGACTGTTGGCCGGAGATGCCTGATCCTCGCAAGACAGGGGCGTGTCGTAGAGTGGGCGTGTCGTAGAGTGACGTTACTCGACGACACGCCCACCAGGCCAATGATAGCACGGTAAAATCTAGCCCTACCCCTGACCCTTCCCCTAAACCTAACCAGACCCACCTACAATGCGACGCGCCCACTGTAGGACACGCCCACTGGGTTGCAAGCCGCAGATAGATACACTTGGGCCCTTCCCTGTTTCCCGGCACTCACTCACTACTTCCGCTGTTCCTTTGCAGACAGCAGCCCTCCTGAGCCAATAGTTTGTGCTCGACCACGCCTCCTCATCTACATTATTTCCTATGATGCCTTGTGGGCACAACTGGGTCTTCTTTGCACCATGACTCAAACGTGTATGTCACCTCTTTAGTATCCTTGTAAATTAGCAGCATGATATGTAGTCAATGAATGTACCGGACGCATAACAGTGGCCATGCGCATGCGCGTGATCAAATATATGGCGTGGTGACGTCGGGTGACCACTCTTGTGTCAGCCAATCGCGACTTCTCAAGGATCCAAGTGTATCTATCTGCGGCTTGCAACCCAGTGGGCGTGTCCTACAGTGGGCGTGTCGCATTGTAGGTGGGTCTGGTTAGGTTTAGGGGAAGGGTCAGGGGTAGGGCTAGATTTTACCGTGCTATCATTGGCCTGGTGGGCGTGTCGTCGAGTAACGTCACTCTACGACACGCCCACTCTACGACACGCCCCTGTCTTGCGAGCCGCAGATAGACCCTTCTCGGGAAGGGAGGGGCTGACGGAAGGCAGCTCCTGATGAATGGATGGAGCGATATAAACTTCATCTGTCTCCATGATCACCAGGAGAAGTCGCTAGATTTGTGTGCAGAGACCTCAAACACACACATAGAGGCTCCACGTGGTCATACTACAACAGCTGTTTTGGAGGAATGCAACTTAAATGTTTTTGTATTTTTTTCTATTGTTATTGATTATTAATATCTTGCTATATCAATCAATAACGCCACTGTTCTACAATGCAGACACTCCAAAATCAAACACACTAAGGGGCTCCTGATGATACAACTACAACAGCTATTTTGGAAAAATACACCTTTATATATATATATATATATATATATATATATATATATATATACATTTTTTTAACTTTTCAAAAATTGTTGTTAATCATTAATATCGCCTCAGTGCAGACACCCAAAATCTCCACACACACCAAGGGGCTCCTGGTGGTCATACTGCAACAGCTGTTTTATAAAAATGCACCTTAAATTTATTTTTTGCTTTTTAAATTGTCATTAGTCATTAAAGGGACTTGAGGCAGGAATAAAAAAAAAAACCAAACATAAATGTCCCTTTTATTCATACTAATGGGCGATGAAGCGCTAAATACCAAAAATAACGTTTTTGTGCCGTGCTGAGCTGCTTCGGCAGAAATTCAGCAGTTTTTAATGCTCTAACAGGAGGGACAGCTTTACCAGGGACCAGTGGATTGTATTTATCAGTGAGGATATGCAGTCGGTAAGTGTTGCTGCTTGTGTCTTTATTTAAGGGAGACCTGTTAACCTAATGTAGCCTACATGTCTTTAGATGGTGGGAGGAGGTTTAGGTTTAAGTTTATTAGACAAGTAAGCTACATTAGACAAGTACAAACAAGACGGTGTACAAGCACTTGTTTTCATTCAGAGGTGTCATCGTTGTTCCATCAATTCTGGTGGGCCAGTCTCGGTTCAGAATGCCTGGGCCAATTTTTTGTCCCAGTCCAGCCCTGGATGCAGGCTCAGGTAGTTTCCAGATAAAATGATTTATTGCACAGACTGGGAAAATGGAGGATCTGAGGTGAGCGACTGAGACGATCTGGCAAAACCTGAGGGAGGGAAGGTGGTTATGTACAGCTCTCAAGTGAGGGAGGCTGACGACGCACAGGTGAAGCTGGTGAGCTAATCAGCTCAGGCAATCAGGGGAGAAACCATGAAAAAGAGGGGTGGGGGCCATTAATGGATGGAAGATGGAAGCAGACAGGGTTAAATTATTGATTTAGAGCGTTAAAACAAAGATAGCTGTCAGGATGACACCCAGTCTGTTAACTTGAGTGGCAGGGGAAACTGTGGCATTGTCGATAGTGATGGAGAAGCTGTCAGTTTTGAAGATTATTGCTCTGATACCAACAAAAATAAGTTCAGGGTTCATTGCCATTGAGTTTCAGGAAGATAAAGGTGAACCAAGACTTTATTTCTTACAGCCAGAGGGTGTGGAAGGAGGACGGGAGAGTGGATTTAGGCTTTCTGGAGGGGTAGAGCAAAGGAGTGGAACTGGATCCCATATTTATGGAAGATGCTGCAAAGTGGAAGAAGGTAAATTGTGAAGAGGAAGGACCCCTGGACGAAGCCCTGAGGCACACCTGAAATGACTGGGGAGGGTTGTGAAGTGAAGGATTTCAGCTGGATGAACTGAGTTTCTGCTTTTTGCAGATGATGTTGTTCTGTGGGCTTCATTGGGCCATGATCTCCAACTCAGCTGAGTGTGAAGCGGCTGGGATGAGAATCAGTACCTCCAAATCCGAGACCATGGTCCTCACCTGGAAAAAGGTGGAGTGTCCTCTCCGGGTCAGGGTGATGTCCTGCCCCCGGTGAAGAAGTTCAAGTATCTTGGGGTCTTGTTTAGGAGTGAGGGAAGAATGTTACAGGAGATTGATGGACAGATTGGTGCGGCATCTACAGTGATGAGGACTCTGCATTGGTCTGTCAAGGTGAAGAAGGAGCTGAGCCAGAAGGCGAAGCTTTTGATATACCTGTCGATCTACGTTCCTACCTTCACCTATGGTCACCAGTTGTGGGTTGTTACCAAAAGAACGAGATCCTGGGTACAAACAGCCGAAATGAGTTTCCTCCCCAGGCTGGCCGAGCTCTCCCTTATCATCCGGGAGGGGCTCAAAATAGAGCTGCTTCTCCACATTCAAAGAAGCCAGATGAAGTGGCTCGGGCATCTGGTCAGGATGCCTCCTGGATGCCTCCCTGGTGAGGTGTTCCAGGCACGTTCCGGGACAACACCCCGGGATACACTAAAGACATGTTGGAGGGACTATGTCTCTCCGCTGGCCTGGGAACGCCTTGGGATCCCCCGGATGAGCTGCTGAATGTGGCTGGGGAGAGGGAAGTCTGGGCTTCCCTGCTTAGGCCCCCTCCAACCAGATCCCAGATAAGAGACAAGGAAAGAAATTAATGGATGGATGGATGGATGGATGGATGATGGAACTGAGTAAAGCCAGTGAGGGTAGAGTGAAACCAGGGAAGGGGGGTCTGTGATGCCCAGAGGATAGTCTATTAAGTAGAATGGGGTGGAAGATGGTGTCAAAGGCTGCAATCAGATTGAGGATGATGATGATGGAAAAGTAGACCATAATCAGCAGCCATAAGGAGATCATTGGTGCGGCACAGGTCTGTATCTATTTATGTCTGGTACACAGGCTTTCACTCATGGTCTCTCAGCGGTGCAACAAACACAAATCAAACATTGAAATATTTGACTAATGTTCTCATATTAAACTAAACTAATTATTCCTAATACAAGTGATGGTGATGCAGTGATGCTAAATTCCAGATTACTGGCACTGATACCAGCTGAAATGTGAGCAAAACCTGATCAGCTCAGTATTTATAGACTAAAGAGAGGAGTAGTATGCATCAGTAAAAGCCACTACAGATATGAGTGGGATGAGTTTCCTTCAGAGGCTGGACCGATGGACTCTGACTCAGGACCAAGGAGAAGACCAGATCCAGAACTCACTGGAGGAGGGACTGCATATCCCACCTTACCTGCAAATGCCTGCAGATCCCCAGAAGGAGGAGCTGGACTGTGTTGTTGGAGAAAGGTTTCACCTTTCCCTGTTGCATTGAACCCCCCATTAACCCCACCCCCCAACATGTTTGATGACATACAACTACATACAAGGTTGGAAAGCATCGGCAGCTGCTGATCTAATCAATACCTGTGACCCTATCACAAATATAAATAAATAAATAGATTACAGACACATGAGGTTGGGATTTGGCAGTCTCACTTTGAAGGATAATATAGCTTAGCCAGTCGCCACATCACCGTCAGCTTTCCCGGGAGATAAACATCCATCAACACGCTGAATCAAAGCCAGTTCCAACCAGTGAACATGTTTTTGTGCTTACTTTTGGGGGCAAAATGGTTTGTCCGTCCTGATAACTGAAAGGGTACATCCATGGTGCAGCTCCTTGTGTGGCCGGGTAGAGCATAATGATTATGATAATGATTATGATAATAATAATAATAATGCTATTTGTCAGGGGATATGGCACCCTGTTAAATCATCATAAGGTGAGGATGAGGAGCAGCATCCTGCAGATCATCTTCTTTCTGTAAGAGAAGACAGAACTCAAGAGTCATGAACACATAAGGTGGATAGCAGAATATGTTATGAGTGTGGATCTTTTCATCTTTTTGCACTTTTTCACAGTTCATGTAAATTGGGGGACCCACAGAGAGAATCTGTTTGACTCCAGCAACTCTCTTGTGAGAAAATAACATGCAGTGTGTGTCAACTTCAACCAGCATGGATCAGCAAATTAGAAACAGATTCTCACAACCTAAGTACAATTCTAATATTATTGTGTCTTGAAGTTATTGAGAGGATCGCCCCTTGAGATGGAACATCTAGTTTCTGAGGGGGTCCCCACAGATACAGTATAACACATAAAATCATAAAGAAATCTAAATGTGTAAGCAGTGGTAGGCTGGAATGATGCCATGAACATAAAACATTGATTAATTCTGAACACTAACGAATAAAGATGACAAAGACCAGTTCAGCATCTGGCCTCTTCTCCTGTTTTCAGCCATGTTGTTGTGATGGATGCAGGATGTGGTTAAACATTGTCCTGCTGAAATCTTCCCTGAAATAGACGTTGTCTGGACAGGAGCATGTTGCTCTAAAATCTTTACAAATTTTTCAGCTTTCATAGTTTCTTCCTAAACATGCAAGCTGTCAATGCCGATGCACTGATACACCATCATCAGAGACAGCAGACAGGCTTTTAAAATGATCACTGAATGTATGACTGACCAAGTGACTTTCAACAACACTTTATTCAAAACCAACCTATGCTGACATCCACATTATCTATGGAAATTTTTTACCTGGCCAAACATTTGGCTGTGAGGATGCTGGTGTACTTCTGTAGTTTTCGACATCTTCTGAAGTAATTTACGGCCTTGTCTTGTGTTTTTTATGTGCTGAACAGTGGGAAAGGATAAGAACTGATGAAAACAGGAAATAAAACAGCGTGACCGAGTGACTACACAGACTCGCACAATGAAATCTGCTCTAGCGATGAAGCAGATGATGAAGATCACTTTATTCAGATCGCTGAATCTGGTGGAAATACTGCCATCTGTAAAAAATGGGAATAAATGAAAGACAAATTAAGTGATTGGCACAGTGGTGCGGTGGTTAGCACTGCTGCCTCACAACAGGGGGCTTGTGGTCCTGGGTCCAGATCAGCTGGTAGGAAGGTTAAATAAAAGAAGGCTGAGACTCTGTATGGGAATTGCATGTTCTTCACATGTGTGGGCTCTCTAGTTTCTTCCTACAGTCTAAAGGCATGTTTGCTCAACTGGCCTTTAAATTCTCTTTAGGAGTGATTGATGGTGAGTTGTATGACTACAAACATACACATACATTACTGGAACAGTGACAAGGCACATCTTTGCTCAAATTTCATGAAATTTGGAACATAATTGACAATCTATTTAGAAATGTAAAAAACACAAAATTGTGTTTACAAATTGGACAAAATAATTGAATTTCACTTTTGCACGGTAAAATCCATCATAGGTTACACAAGCTATTGGAAATTACAATTTATAAACCAAACAGCTGATAAATAAATACATAAAATGATGAAAAACACTTTTTTAAAAAAATATACTTTTTATTATGTTAAACAGTGAAAACTCTGAGTTCTCTGAACACTGAAGCCACATATAAAATAAATTAACACTGATTACACCCAACATGTAATTTTATAAATGAACAATCTGGTAAAATATAATTGCAAAACAAGTATTTTGGGAGTCTTAGTTTCCCCCAGAATTCGACATATTCAGGAATGCTACAACATGAACTTCACACAGTAAAGACGTAAAAAAAAGTACACTTATATGTTCTAAAAATACTTTTTGTAGGAGGTTCTCTCCCTCAAGATGTAGATACAGTTAAATAAAGTAAAGATTAATTTAAATACATTTTTTCTGATCATATGGTGCATGTAATTACACATGAACACCAAAACATCTTAAATTCATCTGTGCACATTTCTGAAAAAGATTTCAACAGGAATCTTAAGCAGCTGTTAGCAGCTATATATGATACATACTGATTGAACCCTGCTTCCCCCATCATGTTATTTTATTATTCAGTAGTGTAACTGTGACCACTTACTAAAGAAAACATGTTTACATTTCCCTTTTACATGTCTGTCAACAGTCATTTTCTGTACCAGTTCTACATTTGTGCTCTCTGTAAACGATGAACAAGCAAAAAGCTACCAATAACATCAGAGTTGCAATGAGTCAGTTCCACATTTGACTGTCATTAGTCATCAGTCATTTTCTGTACCGCTTATCCAGTCCAAGGTTGCGGGGGTTGTTGGAGCCTATCCCAGCTATTTTCAGGCGAGAAGCGGGGTACACCCTGGACAGGTCGCCAGTCTGTCGCAGGGCCAACACAGAGAGACAGACAACCATTCACGCTCACAATCATTCACAATTTACAGTGATCAATTAACCTAACATACATGTCGTTGGATGGTGGGAGGAAGCAGGAGTACCCAGAGAGAACCCACGCATACACGGGGAGAACATGCAAACTCCACACAGGAAGGCCACGGTTGGAATTGTTCGAACCCCCTCCTCAGCCAGGAATTGAACCGGCAACCTTCTTACTGTGAGGCTGCAGTGCTAACCACCACGCCACCGTGCAGCCCACATGTACATGAATTGTTCTTATTCATCTAATTTTGCAGCTGAGGTGTCATTGGTCTGGACCGAAATACTCAATGAGTAGTGCTTTCTGTAAACGATGAACAAGCAAAAAGCTACCGATAACATCAGAGTTGCAGTGAGTCCGCAGTAGGAGGCCGATGCGTCCTCGACTTGCTGTGTTTGGTGTCTCAGGTTTTCCCTCAGGTTCAGGATGATTCTTCATCGCTGAGAAGAGACAAAAACATCCGATTAATTCACAAATATGACTTGAAAGAAAGAAAGAAAGCGAATGAACAAATGAACTTACAAGTTACATTGAGTTACATCTTCCGAAGCCGAAGCCGTAATCTGTGTTAACATCACACACATACAGACCAGAGTCGTTAGTTCTGAGTCTGGACACATGAAGTCTGATTCGTCCTTCTCTGAGGACGTCTTTGTCCCTCTGGACTCGTCCTGCAAACTGTTCATCCTGAGACTCTGGTACCTCATCACCATCATGCAGACGATACAGGACTGAGACTCTGTCATCAGTTATCAGGTTACAGATGATAATCAGGAACCTCCAGGAGACGTCAGGTTTGGTTGTGAACGTCCACTCCAGTGTGATGTTGTGGTTCTCCTCTGCCTGATAGGAGCTCTGTGTCACATTCACTGCAAATGTTGCTGCTGAGGAGACAGAGAGAAAGAGAGGAGCAGACACACTGAGAACTGGAACATGGGAGTCTTTAAACTACATCTAGTTTCCGTCACATCATCATCTTTGGGCTCTGATTGATGCTCTACAAGTCATACTTCTTGAAGTTTTAGTTTATAATGTATCATGATCTCATACATGGCGCTAGTCAGGCTGGTGTACCAGGCTAGATCTGGATTATCATCTGGATACAAGAATTTTTTGAAAATGACTCGTTATCATTGACAGGCTCACTCAACTGAGCACATCTGTTCATACTGGTCTGCCTCCTATCATGATGGTAAAATGACATGGTTATATCAAATAGCCTACACCAACAATTTTGTCAGTAGGGTGGGGGGGGGGGGGGGGGGGGGGGTGTACCCGTGTCAATAAATGCCACACGTGTTGTTATATTTCCATACTTTGTTACCACTTCTATCAGCTGTTAATCATATTGTCCACCAGATTTAGCATCAGTGGTGCTTCGGATCAACTTCTGCATCCAGGAACTTTGTAAAAGGGAAATGGGCTGCCTGGCGGAGGTCTGCACTCTCCAAGTGCTTTTCTAGTTTTATTAGAAAAGTCCATCTAGTTGAACATCATCACATCACTTCTTCAAATTATATGCTAATGTACAATGCTAGATAATGCAGTCTAGAGCATCTTTGCATTATGTAAGATATATTTTGCAGGATATTATAATGAGGGTATAGATTAGTGATATATTATGCAGCCCTATAAACTATTACTGATTTTATTAATGTGAAGCACTTTGTTCAGCTTTGTTTGTTTAAATGTGCTATATGAACATGACATTTTACTTTTGCTGTCATTCTGCTCTTATAGAGAACAAAGTGCAGGATGTCAGCGATAAATTAAGCTAGAAATTAAGATTATATTTGGGTGGAACAAACAAAAGGCATAAACTTACCGTAAACTGGTGAGGTGAGGATGAGGAGCAGCAGCATCCTTCAGATCATCTTCTCCCTGTGAGAGGAGACAGAGGTGAAGGGTCATGAACACATGAGGTCAAAGTTCATCTTTCCAGGTAGAAGAAGGAAAATCTCCAGTCTGACTTCATTCATCATTCCAACATCTGATCCTGTTCATCATCCTGTTTATTACATCACCGAACTAAGAACTTTCTGACTCTATATGAACTACAACCACTGAAATGGAAGCTGTTACCATGGAAACCTGCAGTTTGCTTTTCTGTGGGAACATTTCACATGGTTGAAGTTATTGGTATTTCAGAAATAAATTTCTGTCACAAGGTGTATATTTGGAATGGAAAAATCTAATTAAACTTTTGGATATTGTTTGTCTAAATGGTCAGACTGTATCTGTTATAAATGTGATCAATAGTTTTTGTTTTTGGAGGAAAAAAATCTTCCATTCGCCTCCACAGGCTGGGGGTCAGTAGATTCCAGTTAGTGTGAAAGTTTGACCATCTGGAGATAAACTGAATGTAAAGTAAAACCACCTGAAATTTTGCACGGAATTTTTACTCATGGCGACTGAATAATCCATTTTCATTTTTCAAATATGTTTCTGTCAATATGCACAGTCTTAAATTTGTGGGAATTGATTGTTCAATCTGTTTGTCTAAGTTGGCAGAGCAATCTGAACTGTTCCTACTATTACAAGGTCTATGATATTGTTAAAAAGACTTTATAAAGCACTTTACTAAACAAATTTACAAAATTCTTCACAAAGCAGAAGAAATTAAGATCAAGTAAAACACACAGACTAGAAAACTAAGCAAGGGCAGCATAAACACATGATTTAAAAGGCTTCTGATGAAGGATACCTCACAAAAATGACCACAACCGCAATTTACTTCTCCTTTTAACTCAGGTAAGATTTTAAAATGTTACTTTAAAATAAGTCCCTGAGTTTCATAGGACTAACACAATCCACCTCAGACCGCATCTTTCAGTGTTTTAGTTACTTTCAGTATTTAACAAGCTTAGACATGTTATTTCCAAACAGAAAGTGTTCAATATCTCTCAGATTACTGTTGTTAACAGGGTGCATCATGTTTCAGTTCCCACATTAACAGGAAGTTTTCTCATGACTCTCTGTTGTAGAAGAAATAGAGTAGAGAAATGTTCAAACATGCTCAATGACTTTATTCTGACAAGTAAAAATCCAACTCAGCTGTCTCTGAAATATAAAAAGTTAATGCTGGTTACAGTTTTATTAACACTGTTAAAGTTTCTGATTCAGTCTCTTGTAATTCTTTCAGCTGTCAGTAGATCCTGAGTCTGGAAAGACTTTAAAAACAGGTTTATGCTTTATCAGTGCAACATGGATCATTATCAATGTCCTCAAGCCTCCATCATGGGACCTGTCTTACTGACACACCCTGTTCTTGGAATGATGTTATTGTTTTCTCTTTTCAGTCACCCAGTCAAATGAAACAAAGTTGAACTTGCGCAGAAACTTTTCTCGGCTATTTAAACATATTTTCAAAACAACAAAGACATCGCAGGAAAGAAACAGTGGAATATTTTGGGATGATGAAACATGAAATGATCAGCTGTGAGACAGAGATGATGAATTATAACTTCACAGCATCATTACAGCATTTTACAGTCATGTGATAATTATTAACTATTTTATTAAGGTGTTATTTGTATGACTACTGGCATCTGCAAATATACCTAAAACTGTACTAGCTAAAGAAGTGATTTTGTAAAATACAAATATTGCTCTGTGGGATGGTCCCTTAGCCGGCTTCCCCCACGAACCATGCATGCCTGAGTAATGTGTTTAGATAAACACGGACATGTCTTGTGTTTTTAAGAGTTTCTATGTGCAGTGTTTTAATTTCTTTTAAGAAATAATAATAAAATAAAAGTACAAACTGACCACAGACATGTGAGATGAGGATGAGGAGCAGCATGATCCTGCAGATCATCTTTTTTCCCTGTGAGAGGAGACAGAGGTGAAGAGTCGTGAATCGATCAATATCAAATTTATTTATATACTGTAGCCATTTACAATAGCCAAAAGGTACTCAACGTGCTTTAACAAGAGAACAGTAAAAAAGCAACTGAAAAGATTAAATGAGTACATAAAAACACATAAAAAAAAAACCCTCATGAACTTGAGTGTGTATGTCTTTATGTACTGTGGCTGCACAAAGTGTCCTAAATACTACAGAACAGTCAAATGCAAAACATAGACGAGACGTGCACCGCAGAAAGTCTAAAGTTAAATAAGACAGAGTCCTGTCTGGTTTAAGAGTGAATATTATCAGTGTCATCCGACGTCTTACAGCAGAGTTTCAACATGTCTCAGCTCATGAAGGAAATCTTAGCCAAGTTTCATCAATAACACATTTCTCTGATCTATGTAGTTTCCTCATTTAGGACGAAAACTTTTATTAGCTAGTAGCGCTTTATGTAGTGATAGTTTTTAATAAAAATGATCATTTCATAACAGGTTAAAATCTATATCTGTCAGTGACAACACACTTCCATAATGCTACAATAAGATACTGGAGAAAAAAAAGGGAAAATTACAACAATCTTTGTTTTGGGCTTTAAGTTCAACAGATAAGAATATTTCCAGACTTACACATTTCTTTTCTTTCAGTGCGAGTCGAACACCATCCTTCATACACCGACCAACATACATCTTGTAAATAACACAGAGCTGGAGCTCTTCTTCTACACAGGTAAAACAGGTAGAACAGGTGTGAGGGTGGTGAGAGCGTCTGATTGGTCAGACATCACTGGTGCCACAGCCAGTGCTCCAATGGGAAAGTAAGAGCAAGCAATTAAAATGTGATCATGTTTTTTTTTTTTAAATACCTTCATAACTGAGAGACCGAAGGACTCTGTAGGCTATATGGATTCACTCATGAAAAGAGAGGAAAAGGGAATTCTTTAAAAATTAAGTTTATTTTAAGCTACAAAAACAATACAGCACATCTATAGATGTGCTGTATTGTTTTTGTAGCTTAAAATAAACTTAATTTCTATAGAATAGAATTCTATAGAATTATAAAGTAAACCATACATAATTGAGCTGCAAAACCACAATACTAAAATGGCAGTTTAACTTTACAAACGTAGAAGCAAGGGATTTGGAAAAAGAAGAAAAATTAAAAAGAGGGCATCTGAGGCAGGCAAATGTAAAATAACTCACCATGGCTACTGCGAGACTAATAGTAGCCCTTTCACAAATCAGGCCCTTCCATAAACTAGCCTTTTTACTATTTTAATTTCCAAAGCCCATTTTAAATATCATTGTCATTTATAATGATTTATTTTACTTTTATTCAGGTACTACCTGAATAAATGACGAATAATGATTGTATGAATTTAGTAGTAGCTAAGTTGTCATAGGCAAGGCAAAGCAAGTTTAATTTCATGTACTGTTAAAAGACGAAGTGGAACCAGTTCCTGTGGTTTGTCAGTGGTGGGAAAACATCTTTCCAGATATTTGCAAGATGTGTGTCCAAACAGTTTCACTTTCATGTTTATTTATAGACCAGCTGAGCTCAGGCCTGCAAACTGGAAAAATGTGTTTAGCTTTTTAATCTCAGCAGTGGCAAAAACAAAACAAAACAAAAAACAAATGGTAGGCTATGAAAAGGACTTAAAGGAGCCCTATCATGAACAATGGACTTTTATAAGCTTTTAATCCTGTTAGTGTGTTATTTCCTCATAAAAACTCTACTTAAGTTGTCATTTTCTTCATTCATGCATATTTGAGTGTTTTATATGAATCTACTGTGGATTTTTAGTCCAAGTTCTCACTTCTAACGACTGCCTTAAAAATCCCTTCATAGAAATCATTTCACCAATCATGAAGAGTCGAATGCACGTGCGCAACATCATAGCAAGATGCACTTTGTTAAAAAGAAACTTCAAGAATCCTAACCTATCCACACATTAACAGACTGACTGTTAGATTACCTACTTGTTGTTTGGCAACCTTAAACCAAACTGTCAGATGTTCAAATCAAACTGATTTTCTATCGTGTTCACAGCATTGTGATAGTGATATCAACCAAAAAACATGATTTCTGAAAGGACCGTCAGGATTTTTTTTTTGGTATGAAATGTAATTTATGTTTCCCTCAAAGAAAACAATTCACCATGTAAAAAACTTTAATAAAAAATTATATCATAAATGTTGAGACATATGAAGGAGGATGAGGAGCAGCAGCATCCTGAAGATCATCTTCCCTTTGTGAGAGGAGACCGAGGTGATGAGTCATGAACACATGAGGTCAAAGTTCATCATTCCAGGTAGAGGAATGATTAACTTTAACCACTGAGATGGAAGCTGTTACCATGGAAACCTGCAGTTTGTGCTTTATGGCAACATTTCACATGAATTAAAGTTACTTTTAGTTTCAGGAAAGCATTTCTGTCACAGGGTGGCGTCAGTTTAAACTGAATGACAAACTTTCCCTGCATGTCCACAGACTGTTGTATAGCAGCACCCTCCAGTGATTTACTCACTGAACTGCAACGTGGGAGCAGGAAGGAGTTCATTGTTGTTTGGACATCAAATATTTTAGCCAAAGGTTAGAATTGAAATTCTTAACTTATGACTGTAAAATTTTGCTCATCACTTCAGGAAACATTTTCTTTTTCAAGAATGAGTTAAAAGTTAAAACACATGTTCTAAATCCTTTGCTTCAGCTATTGTTGTATTACCATGGACTAAAAGTAGGCTGTTGTAAGGAAAAGCAAAGTCAAAAGTGCAGATTGAAGAAATAAGAGATTAAAATATCCTGGTGTCTCTAGAGCTCTACAAACCTCAGGACTGGTGGAGCTGCCACAGACCTCAAGGTAGATTCAAAGACCCTGAATTAATCATGATAAGAAGATCAGTAGGTTTGCTTCAGCTATAAGCCCATGTAGCATATATGTAATACAGTACTGTACTTTAATTAGAAAAAACAGTAAAAATAAAATGGACAATTTCAGGCCAGGAAACGCCAACAAAAAATTTTTTTCCAACAAAAGAAAATAAATCCCTTTTCATTGGTTAAAGTGTTTTATTGTGAAGAGAAATATAAAATGTTCAGTAATATTTCTGCAATAACATAATGCAGACAGAAAACGATTGCAAAATATTTATTTCATATACAAGCGTGGTTATGCTAGATCCTAAACCCTGTCTCAAAATGTTCAAATTTAGTGTGATGATCAAATTTAGCTGCTCGCTAACAGCTTAAATACCCATATAGACATCCTTCTAACAACTTTACTGGATTCAGCTGACGCCTCATTTTACTGCAACCAGAAAAAGTTGTTGGCACAAACTTAAAGCCATAGAAAACTGAGGACAGATGGAAAGTCGGCTGTCAGGTAACAACTTATTTATTCATTTAAACTTAGTAGCAAACATGCATACAAATATCTGCAGGTGCAACAAACTGGAGCTGCTAATGGGTGCATTTACAGACAGAATTACACTTCCTTGATTAAAACCTTATTCAGACAAATATAATGCCACATAAACAGCATTTTCTGATCATTTCAGCATAAACATTATCATATTTGTTCTAAAGATATTACACTAAATGAAGTAATGATGCATTTGTGAGTACATTAAAAACACCCGAGACCATCTTATTATTAAAGCAAGCAATTAGTAAAAAAGCAAACCTAAACCAAGTCATGTTGAATGTGCAAAAAGTCAAACAAAATTAAAAAAAAGAAAAGAAAGAACAGCAATTTAAAAAAAAAAAAATCATAATGACATTGAGTAAGTGTATACACATTAAATTACCTTCCACTGGAGTTTTGCATCTTTCTGCAACGACCCTGATGCTTTCTGATGCATGCAGGTCAAACTTGTATCACTGAGTGCAACTCTTCGTCACACCAGCGGTTTTGAACCTTCTGGGCTCATTTCATCTCATGCATTTCACATTTCTCTGTAACATCCATTGTTCCGTTTCTCCACTTCCGGTTTCTGAGGTAGATGTTTACAGATTTATAGCAGCTTCTTTACAGACAGAGGTAGGTTGTGTGTAGTGTAAACGTTTCAACACTTATCAAGCAAATTTTCACCTTGTTTAGGTTCCATAATAAACTTTACATTGTGCTCATTTTCATCCACACATTCAGCACTTCTTCAGCTACATAGTGAATCTATATGCAGCATCAGCGCTTCTCTGCATTCATACACCGATATGTCAATCGGAGGCAGTATGAGGTTTAGTGTTTTTCCCAAGGACACTTCAGCATGTGGAACAGCCCGGGTTGGAGATGACATCCTAGTTGGAGGATGACCGTTGTCTTCACTGAGCCACTGCTGCCCCCGTCTGTAATAAATACTGCTTCATATCAATGTGAAATGTCTGGTATCAAAGTAACGTGCATCACTACGTTTCACTCTGATGACCTGGAGAAGACTGTTCTCCTCTTCACCTAGAGCCATTCTCGAGGCTCTGATCTCCTGGATCAACGTGCTGAGGGCGTAAAGACCCAGCGCAGAGAAAACCGGGAAAATACACTTTATCATTAACCTATGTCATCATGGTCGTACGGACCTTCGAAAAGTCCTTTTCCCTGCAACAGCTGATCCTGGAGGTGAAAGCATGAGTCATCATCATGTCTGACAACCTGAAAACTGGGAACATCTCATCTGCATCATGTTCCTGAGGGACTTTTAGAAGTCCTCCTCTGGTGAGATCGTCAGATACATGTGAGTCTGACCATCAAGGACCTTTATGAGCTTTTTGTCCTGGACTGCAAACATAAAAATGCTCATCATAGCTCCTGGTCTGGTTCTGGATCTGGGAGACCTTCTTTGCAGCAAGAGGTGCCCAAAGTATCCTAGTAACAGAAAGTGCTACATCAGCAGTGGAAGGTAGGCTAAGCTGTAGTACTAAAATAAAACCTTTGACGTCACATATCTGCTCTTTGTTCAGTTTATTTCTCATTTTACTCAAAGTTGTAACATAAACTTGTCTCTGCAGTTAAAAATGACTCTGAGGACAAATGCAGAGTCAGCTGAAAGGTTAGGACTAATAACACTGTTAGACCTTTTATTCTCTGGAGTAAACATGCACATCAGTACCATGTGGTTCTAGAAACTTTAGCCTTCGAACTTTTCTTAGTTTATTTCAGGCTTTTAATTCATTTCAGTGCATTTTCTGTTTAATTTCCATGAGTGTATTTTAGCCTTCTTATGCTTTTTAGTTCTATTTTATCGTCTACATTTTGTAGTTCTTGCTTTGTCCAAAGTGTTTTAATGTGTTTTGACATTCAGCATCTCTGGCTGTGTGTGCACTGTTCCTACAGCATATCAGTACCATGTATTTTCTTAACATGCTATTTAAATAACATGGTTTAGGTTGTTATAAAGGGTACGTTGGTGCAAACAACTATATTCTTATTAGACCTTGATAAAAAGCTGATTATGACAAAAACACTGTAACTTATACAGCATTGTCTGATTGTGAACCTGAATAAGGTCACATTAGGATTTAAACCCAGTTTTATTACATCATGCTGAGTCTGCCAATCTTAAATAGACTTTGTATCTCTGCACACATTAAATACAGCATTACCTTCCACTGGAGTTTTGCATCTTTCTGCAACGACCCTGATGCTTTCTGATGCATGCAGGTCAAACTTGTATCACTGAGTGCAATTCTTCGTCACACCAGCGGTTTTGAACCTTCTGGGCTCATTTCATCTCATGCATTTCACATTTCTCTGTAACATCCATTGTTCCGTTTCTCCACTTCGGGTTTCTGAGGTGGATGTTTACAGATTTATAGCAGCTTCTTTACAGACAGAGGTAGGTTGTGTGTAGTGTAAACGTCTCAACACTTATCAAGCATATTTTCACCTCGTTTAGGTTCCATAATAAACTTTACATTGTGCTCATTTTCATCCACACATTCAGCACTTTTTCAGCTACATAGTGAATCTATATGCAGCATCAGCGCTTCTCTGCATTCATACACCGATATGTCAATCGGAGGCAGTATGAGGTTTAGTGTCTTGCCCAAGGACACGTCAGCATGTGGAACAGCCCGGGTTGGAGATGACATCCTAGTTGGAGGATGACCGTTGTCTCCACTGAGCCACTGCTGCCCCCGTCTGTAATAAATACTGCTTCATATCAATGTGAAATGTCTGGTATCAAAGTAACGTGCATCACTACGTTTCACTCTGATGACCTGGAGAAGACTTTTCTCCTCTTCACCTAGAGCCATTCTCGCGGCTCTGATCTCCTGGATCAACGTGCTGAGGGCGTAAAGACCCAGCGCAGAGGAAACCGGGAAAATACACTTTATTATTAACCAATGTCATCATGGTCGTACGGACCTTCGAAAAGTCCTTTTCCCTGCAACAGCTGATCCTGGAGGTGAAAGCATGAGTCATCATCATGTCTGACAACCTGAAAACTGGGAACATCTCATCTGCATCATGTTCCTGAGGGACTTTATAAGTCCTCCTCTGGTGAGATCGTCAGATACATGTGAGTCTGACCATCAAGGACCTTTATGAGCTTTTTGTCCTGGACTGCAAACATAAAAATGCTCATCATAGCTCCTGGTCTGGTTCTGGATCTGGGAGACCTTCTTTGCAGCAAGAGGTGCCCAAAGTATCCTAGTAACAGAAAGTGCTACATCAGCAGTGGAAGGTAGGCTAAGCTGTAGTACTAAAATAAAACTTTTGATGTTACATATCTGCTCTTTGTTCAGTTTATTTCTCATTTTACTCAAAGTTGTAACATAAACTTGTCTCTGCAGTTAAAAATGACTCTGAGGACAAATGCAGAGTCAGCTGAAAGGTTAGGACTAATAACACTGTTAGACCTTTTATTCTCTGGAGTAAACATGCACATCAGTACCATGTGGTTCTAGAAACTTTAGCCTTCGAACTTTTCTCTGTTTATTTCAGGCTTTTAATTCACTTCAGTGCATTTTTCTGTTTAATTTCCATGAGTGTATTTTAGCCTTCTTGTGCTTTTTAGTTCTATTTTATCGTCTACATGTTGTAGTTCTTGCTTTGTCCAAAGTGTTTTAATGTGTTTTGACATTCAGCATCTCTGGCTGCGTGTGCACTGTTCCTACAGCATATCAGTACCATGTATTTTCTTAACATGCTATTTAAATAACATGGTTTAGGTTGTTATAAAGGGTACGTTGGTGCAAACAACTATATTCTTATTAGACCTTGATAAAAAAGCTCATTATGACAAAAGCACTGCAACTTATACAGTATTGTCTGATTGTGAACCTGAATAAGGTCACATTAGGATTAAAACCCAGTTTTATTACATCATGCTGAGTCTGCCAATCTGAAATAGACTTTGAATGTCTGCACACATTAAATACAGCATTACCTTCCACTGGAGTTTTGCATCTTTCTGCAACGACCCTGATGCTTCTGATGCATGCAGGTCAAACTTGTATCACTGAGTGCAATTCTTCGTCACACCAGCGGTTTTGAACCTTCTGGGCTCATTTCATCTCATGCATTTCACATTTCTCTGTAACATCCATTGTTCCGTTTCTCCACTTCGGGTTTCTGAGGTAGATGTTTACAGATTTATAGCAGCTTCTTTACAGACAGAGGTAGGTTATGTGTAGTGTAAACGTCTCAACACTTATCAAGCATATTTTCACCTCGTTTAGGTTCCATAATAAACTTTACATTGTGCTCATTTTCATCCACACATTCAGCACTTCTTCAGCTACATAGTGAATCTATATGCAGCATCAGCGCTTCTCTGCATTCATACACCGATATGTCAATCGGAGGCCGTATGAGGTTTAGTGTCTTGCCCAAGGACACGTCAGCATGTGGAACAGCCCGGGTTGGAGACGACATCCTAGTTGGAGGATGACCGTTGTCTCCACTGAGCCACTGCTGCCCCCGTCTGTAATAAATACTGCTTCATATCAATGTGAAATGGCTGGTATCAAAGTAACGTGCATCACTACGTTTCACTCTGATGACCTGGAGAAGACTTTTCTCCTCTTCACCTAGAGCCATTCTCGAGGCTCTGATCTCCTGGATCAACGTGCTGAGGGCGTAAAGACCCAGCGCAGAGAAAACCGGGAAAATACACTTTATCATTAACCAATGTCATCATGGTCGTACGGACCTTCGAAAAGTCCTTTTCCCTGCAACAGCTGATCCTGGAGGTGAAAGCATGAGTCATCATCATGTCTGACAACCTGAAAACTGGGAACATCTCATCTGCATTATGTTCCTGAGGGACTTTTAGAAGTTCTCCTCTGGTGAGATCGTCAGATACATGTGAGTCTGACCATCAAGGACCTTTATGAGCTTTTTGTCCTGGACTGCAAACATAAAAATGCTCATCATAGCTCCTGGTCTGGTTCTGGATCTGGGAGACCTTCTTTGCAGCAAGAGGTGCCCAAAGTATCCTAGTAACAGAAAGTGCTACATCA